>PVKV010019422.1:0-42197 GCA_004027835.1 Alouatta palliata | reverse complement strand
CTCTGCACTCGGCACTAACCTCTGCACTCGGCACTAACCTCTGCACTCGACACCCACTTCTGAACTCAACACCACCTCTGCACTCGGCACCTGCCTCTGCACACATCCCTCCGGACAGCCCCAGCTGATGCAACCCTGGCCGGCTCTTGCAGCAGAAAAACCCTCCCAATAACCTGCCAACCAATAGCGACTGCCCCGTCTCCATCCCACTCCCCCGCAACCAATTTGAACACCCGGCCACTCCTTGCTCTCCCAAAGCTGTAAAAACCCCTGGTCCCGGGAAGCCAGCGTGACTTTTCTGGCCCCCCTTTCCCAGACCACAGAATCCTCGCCTGGGAGCTTAATAAATTGGCATTTAAAATTTCTGTGCTGGTCTCAGTTTCTTCATTTTAATCTGGACAATGACCCTTACACCTTCCCTACAAGGAACTCTGGTACCAGCTGATAAAATAATAACTTCTCTTCTTTGCTTACAATGACAAGGTTGCCAAACTGTGCCTGTTCTTTGCGAGCTCCTACATTAGCTGGGCCTTGTGGCCAAGGGGAGAAGTAACCAGTCGGCAGTCCTTGTGACTCAGGTTGCACCCACAATCTCATTGGATTTGATGCTCGAAAATTTGGGAGGAAGGCTGGGAAGTTCAGATTAACCCATTTTATGATGGACAAAAGTGGGTTGTAGAAAGCTTAGCAATAAACAACTGGATGAGTGAGTTTCTGAGCTAGAACTTGAATCCAAATCTCAGCTCATTCAATTCTCTCTTTCTTGGGAGTCTTTATGAAAATGGAAAATGTCCCTTGTTTGTTAGTCAAGTCAGCTGTTTTGACAATGAACTTGGTGCCCTGGTGCAGAAGGTCAAAAGGGACATGAGTTATGTGGCAGATAGTCTGTACTAAGGGCTGGGGGGAAAATAAAGCTGTCAGCAAATGCTTTTCTGTGTTGAGACAGAAATGTTATCTCCCCGAGATAACCATCTCGAGGCTGTTAGGCAGGGCTCTTGCTAAGGAGGAAACCAGCAGGGCTGCTCTGGGAGCTACTTCTTAAGGGCTCTCTGCCATGCCTTTCCCTCTCCCCTCCCCTACACCCTTGCTTCCTTTAAGGCCCAGTTCCACAGCTGACTGTCCTCTGGGACGACATCCCTGGCAGCCACACATGGGTTAAATCCTCTTTCCTGGAAATCCTGTAGGCGATTACTCTCTGCTTCGCACCATTAGCAAGTTCTAGAACAGTGGCTTTCAAAGTTTGTTGATTGCAACCCATAGTGAGAAACATATTTTATTTTGCATCTCTGTATATGTAACACACCACTTTCTCTCTTTCACACACACATACAGAGAAAGAGAGAAAAAAAATATTGTGTGTGTACTATTAAAAAAATGCTTCAAATTTCTTTTCTTTTTTTTTTTTTTTTGAGATGGAGTCTCGCTCTGTCACCCAGGCTGGAGTGCAGTGGTGCTATCTCGGCTCACTGGAACTTCCACCTCCTGGGTACAAGCGATTCTCATGCCTCAGCCTACTGAGTAGCTGGGATTACAGGTGCTCGTCCCCATGCCTGGCTGATTTTTTTGGTATTTTTGGTAGCGACGGGGTTTCACCATGTTGGCCAAGCTGGTCTTGATCTCTTGACCTCAAGTGATCCGCCCACCTCAGCCTCCCAAAGTGCTGGGATTACAGGCGTGAGCGACCTCGCCAGGAAACTTTATTCAGATTTCATCTGGTCATTCTGATGCTTTAAAGTCTCCTGAAGTTTTTCATTGCCTAAAACGTGCATTCCAAGTAAATAGCCTGAATATAAGGCCCTTTGCTGACTGTCCACTCGCCAGCCTTTTCGTTGGCTTCAGAAACTCAAAGCCCTTTAGGATTCTCCCCACAGGCCAGCTGTACCTTTCTCTGACTTTGCACATGCTGTGCCTCTGACTGCAGTGCTGTTCTTCCTCTTCTCGGTTAGAAAACAGCTTTCATTTGAGGAATTCAGATGACCTGTCACCACCAAGTCTTTTTTTTTTTTGAGATGGAGTTTTGTTCTTGTTGCCCAGGCCGGAATGCAATGGCGTGATCTTGGCTCACCACAACACCCACCTCCCAGATTCAAGCAATTCTCCCGCCTCAGCCTCCCGAGTAGCTGGGATTATAGGCGCCTGCCACCACGCCCCGCTAATTTTGTATTTCTAGGAGAAATGGGGTTTCTCCACATTGATCAGGCTGGTCTCGAACTGCGGACCTCAGGTGATCCGCCCACCTCGGCCTCCCAAAGTGCTGGGATTACAGGTGTGAGCGCCACCGTGCCCGGTCTAGACAGTAAAGTCTTAAGAGCCAAGGGTTTTGTTTATATTATCTTATCCTTTTTGAGATAGGGCCTCAGTGCTGCAGTGTTACCCAGGCTGGAGTGCAGTGGCACAGTCACGGTTCACTGCTGCCTCCACCTCCTGGGCTCAAGGGATCCTCCCGCCTTAGCCTTCTGAGTAGCTGGGACAACAGGCATGCACCAGCACACTTGGCTAATTTTTAATTTTTTTTTTTTTTTTAGATATGAGGGTCTTGGTATGTTGCCCAGGATAGTTTCAGTCTCCTGGATTTAAGCAATCCTCCCACCTCGGCCTCCCAGTGCTGGGATTAAAGGTGTGTGAGCCACTGTGCCTGGCCAAGGCTTTTGATTTGAAGAGAAGAAAGGGCTCAATGCCAGAGAAAGCAGGTCATAGGTCTATGCCCCAAGCAGTAGATCGGGAAGAGCCGGTGTACCTCGCCCTCCGCCCAAATGCAAGTTTAGGGACTGGGGCCGCCTGGGGTGGAGCGGGAGGAGATGAGTGGGTGGGGCCAGACCAGGAGGGATCAGGTAGGTAGGGCAGAGTCAGCACCAAGAGGATCAGGGGTGGCCCGTGCTGGGATCTGGGATCCTACCAGGCATGCCTCGCGCTGTGGGGGTGGGTGGCAGTCGCTGGGCCTTCTGGCCAGGACCCCACCTGTCAAGTGTCCAACGGAAGTGGCACCTGGCCAGGCCTGTCTGCTCACCCCATCCAATTACCCTCCAGAGGGGCAGTGGTGATGTGGGAGGAAAAAACCCAGCACTCGTACCTGGTGAACGGAACAGAATAAGCCTGAGATTTCAAGCTGAGATACACAGTCGTGGCAAATCCTAAGCCTTTACATATGTTTAAAACTGTTTAAAATTAAAGAATACCTTCTCTTATCCTGTTACCCTGAGATAATCACTGCTAACTATCTCAGCCCTTCCAGACATTTCTCTCTGCACTGCACATGAATTTTCATCACATACTAGACTGGAACCTCTCTGAGACCAAGAACTACATCTTATTTTAGCACCTACGACAATACTGGATGCTGAAAAGGCATTTGAATAAAATAATTTTGAATGAAAACGGTCTCAAAAATTCCAGTAGGCAAAGAAAAATAACCTGTTTTCGTAATTTCATGATTATAAATGACTTTCAGACGGCTGTGTGAATTTCAGGCCTGTGGGGGATAAGTTAGGGTGGGAGCAGCTGGTGGGTGGCAAGGGGTCTTTAGAATCACTTGAATCACACTGCTACAAAGCTCTAGGGCCTGCCAGGTCTTTCAGTCATTAAAAACACCTAACAAGCTTTCTCTTTTCTTTCTTCCTCTCTCCTTCCTTCCTTTCTTCCTTCCTTCCAATGGAGATGAGGTCTCACTATGTTGACCCGGCTGGTCTGGAACTCTTGGCCTCAAGCGATCCTCCTAACTTGGCCTCCCAAAGTGCTGGAATTACTGGGATTATAGGTATGAGCCACCTTCCCCAGCACCCAACACGTGTTCTAAGACCAGCCCTTCCTCTCTGAGGCATCCAAAGGAACATTTGTTAGGCGAGGCGCAGCTGGCACTGCTGTCGTTGGTTTACAAGGGGATTACAGAAGGTGTTCCCTATCTTTGAGAAGGCCCCATTCGACAGCAGGGGTGGGTCATCTCTGTCCCAGCTCTCGTTCCATTTCTGAGAGTTCTTCTAACCTGTCTTCTTCCTTCTCCCTCTTCCCTGCTGCCTCCCCGTCCCCTCCTCACACCCACCCCTTGGATCAAGGTCAGTTCCTCATCTCAGAAAGCTCTCTTAAGTCTGCCACGGTCGGGCGCAGTGGCTCACGCCTGTAATCCCAGCACTATGGGAGGCCGAGTCGGGCGGATCACGAGGTCAAGAGATGGAGACCGTTTTGGCCAACATGGTGAAACCCCATCTCTACTAAAATACAAAAAATTAGCTGGGCACGGTGGTGTGTGCCTGTAGTCCCAGCTACTTGGGAGGCTGAGGCAAGGGAATCGCTTGAACACCCAGGAGGCAGAGGTTGCAGTGAGCAAAGATTGTGCCACTGCACTCCAGCCTGGTGACAGAGCGAGACTCCATCTCAAATAAAGAAAAAAAATAGTCTGCCATAACCGCTGCCCCAGGCTGGGCCCTTCCATCTCCTGCCTAGACAACCCACCAGCCCCCGCTGTTTCCCGGCTTGTGTTGCCCTCCAACCCCTTCTACTGAAGTGGCCAGAGGGAGATGTCCACTCCTTCCTTAGCTCCTCATGGCCTGGGTGTAGTCCAGCCTCCCAGGGCAAAGGTTCAGGGCTTCCTGGGACTGGCCCCGGCCTCTTCCTTTGTGTCCTGGGCTGCACCTGTGCCTGGGAAGCAGAGGCCCTGGACAACTGGTCCTATTTCATCAGGAGTTTCCTGGAGGCTGCGTGGGCTGGAGCGGTGAGCCCCAGGCTGGGCTGGGCTGGGCTGTGCCTGCCTGAGCTGCAGAGGTCTGGCCTGGATACCTGCTCCTCCCACCCCTGGTTTTCTGCCTCCCGTCACTTTCCAGGTCTTCCTTCTACCACCCCCTCAGACCAAGCATCATCAAACGCAGACTCTCCAGGAAGAAAGGGCCCCTCCCTGTCACTGTTCCTGTAGGGAAACTGCTCAAGGTCACAGAGCAAGTCAGAGGCTGCCAGGCTGGGACGAGAATACCCAGACCAAGACTCTTTCCTGCGCTTCAGGGAAGGCCCGGCAGGGTCCCCACAGCCCCAGAGGGAGGAAGGTGAGGTGCGCGCCCTCCTCTGGCCGCGTCTTGGAGACAGCTGGTCTCCCGGCTGCCCTCCTCCGAGCCTCCCTTCTCTACTTGGGGTGCTTTGATTCCTGGCTATTCTGTGTGCCTGTTTTGCCATGAGGCCCCGGTGCCTATGGTTGGATCAGTAATTCTGGAATGGGTGGGAGGCGCAAAAGGGACCCAGTTTAGAAAAAAATGGGCTTGATAGGAAGGCCATAATCTGCCACCTGCTGGCTAGATGCAAGTTTCTACAAACTCCTCCTGGTCTTTGAATCTTGCTGTCATCACTATGACCTTGAAATCCAAGATCTGTGCTCAGTGTCCCTACCTCCCTCCTCCCACTCGAGGCCCACCGTCTTTCATTGTTCCCATGTCCCCTTCACTGGATCCGCTTACCCGATTCACACCAGCATCCCAATCCCGGGGCATTTGCACATGGAGATGGCTCTGGGAAGGGCATTGCTTAACCCAAAGAAACTGTGTGCTAACGGGGGGATTCTGGGCAGTGTGACAAGCCAGATGCAAGGGAGGGGCTCAGGGACAGGAGCTTGCTAGAACTCCTGTCACCCGATCCCCTAGACACTCACCTTCTCTCTCTGAGTAAGGCTGACCCATTTGTGCTTGTTACTGAATTAAAATTCCAAGGAAAGACAGGCTGCAGGTTGTTCCCAAATAGGAAACACATACATAGAGAACGAGGAGCCTCTGCCAACATCCCAGGCAGGCCTCTTCCCCTCCCCGCGCCGTAGCCCTGCAGTCCCTGAGCTGGCTGACCAAGGGGAGGAGAAGGATCTGGCAATGTTTCCTGTGGCCAAAGTAAGCGCCTCTGCTCCAAGCAGCCCCATCACGGCAGCCCTTCCAAGCAGGAAGCCTGGGGGGCGGGGGCCTGGAGGTGGGGGTGTTTTCAACATGAAGTCATGTCCCACAGCGAAGCAGCAGCCACGTTCCGCACGGTCCACTGGCAGTCTGGGATGTTTGCCCAGCACCAGGAGAGAGTCTAAAAATGCCCAAGCCCATCTTGGGATCTCAGGAGGCTGGCTGGAAGACAACACAGGAGTCATCCAACCCCAGAACAAACTGCCCACTCCACACTGAACCCAGCCTAGAGTGAAGCTCATCCCACTCTCCAAGGACTCCACGTCCTGCGGGCTGATATCACACCTATGCATAGACCGCTGGCTGGAGCCCCTCAAGGGCAGGGTTTGCTCTTTCCCATGTCCTGGTTCCCAGCACCTGGTCCTAAATAGATGCAGCTACTTGGTATGTGTTAAACTGAGTTGAAAATTGGACTAAGTGTCGGGGCGCGGAGCGGGGGCGGATAAAGAGTTGTAGGCACACACAGGAGGATACGCTTGCTGATGATAAAGGTATTAGAACATCTCCACAGAAGACAAGGGTCTGAAGTTTAGCCTAAAGTATCCTTACCTGGAGAAAAGAAGGGAGCAGACACCTGGTTGGGAGCATGGTAGTGGGGACAGGTCCAAACAGCCATGAACAGATCACTCTCCTATATCATTATGATAATTAAAGCAACGTGTTGGGCTGGGCAGTATAATTGGCAACGTATAATTGGTAGAGGGGCCAGCGTAAAAGACTAGGCATGGAATATATAGCATATAAAGAAATTAAGGATGCACAGCCAGCCAATGGGGAATTGATGAGTTATTCAGCAAATGCGGTTGGGAAAATGGGCTAGTGGGGAGACAGAAAGCAAGTTCGAGCCCGCCCTCCGACAGTGCACTACAGTAAGTGATAAGCTGCCCTGCTGGGCTCAGAACTGGAGATTAGGTAAGACAGAGGTACATATGAGACAGATCACTTTATCTATTCACCTGTTCCCCTGAGCCTCAGCAAAAGTGATTTTCTGTACCCAAGCCCTGTAGGAAGCCACCTCCGCTTCCTTTTTCCCACTAATTTTTTTTTTAATCATTTGCGTTAGAGGATGAGGATTTGTCCCATCCTCTCAACTGCTGGTATAATGGAAACCTAGGATGACATACCAGGAAGGGACCCTAGAAATAGCCCTTCCTGGCATCCTGCCCACTGCTCCTCTGCAGCCCTATATCCTTTCCTCCTCACCCCTTTTCGAAGACCCACACTGCTTTCCTCTGGCCCTTCTGAGTTTCCTGTGGTGTCCACACTGCCTGGGGCCTGTACACTTTGCAGCCTGACAACTCTTTTTTTTTTTTTTGTGAGATGGAGTCTTGCTCTGTCACCCAGGCTGGAGTGCAGTGGGGTGATCTTGGCTCACTGCAACCTCCGCCTCCCGGGTTCAAGAGATTCTTCTGCCTCACTGTCCCAAGTAGTTGGAATTACAGGTGCATGCCACCACACCCAGCTAATTTTTTGTATTTTTAGTAGAGACGGGGTGTCACCGTGTTAACCAGGATGGTCTCGATCTCCTGACCGCGTGATCCGCCTGCATTAGCCTCCCAAAGTGCTGGGATTACAGGTGTGAGCCACCACACCCGGCCCTGACAACTCTTATTCAAGACAGCCTTGGGCCGTTGAGAGAGTGACACTATCCAGCCTCTCTGGTCTTATAATGGGCCCCGGCCACCCTCCCAGAACAGACTGCCCAGCTCTGAGCCTGGCTGGGGACTGGCAGCACAGACCATCTCTGGCTCTGGACTCAGAAAATCCAGTCCCTGTGTATCTCCCCCGCTACACTGGCTGAGTGACCTCGAACATGTCACCACTGTGGGCCTGACTGCTCTTCCTGAAAACAGGGATAATCGGACCTACCAATGAGAGCTACTGTGAAGATCAAATGAGTCACGTGTGTGGAATCCTGCCTGATAAACCGCAAGACACCATTCCAATGTAAAGCACTGGTCTCACCCAGACACTGGCTACCTAGAGACCAGTGTCTACTGAACAACGGCTGAACAGTAGTTCTTAACTGGGAAGTGATTCCGATATCCCAGGGGGTGTCGCGCAATATCTGGGGACATTTTTGGTTGTTCCAGTTGGATGGGGGTTGCTATGGCATCTGACTGGTGGAGGCCAGGGTTACTGCTAAATATCCTGCAATGTACAGGGACAGGGCAGCCCCCACAGCAAAGAATTATCTGGCCCCAAATGGCAATAGTGCTGAGGAAAATGAAAGCGTGAAATTATATCTGTAGGTACAGACGTGGGCTGTCATTCCAGAAAGGCAAAGGAGCTGTGGGTGGGGAGCTGACCATCAAGGTACCATGGTGACCAAGAACAGGAACCCCCCGGGATTAAATGAGATGCCCAGGGTTGATAAGTTGAAAACATTTTATTTCAATTCTATCCTTGGGAGGCAGCATAAATAATCACAGAAGACCACAAAGGTCAATGGGGAAGAAAAAAAAAAAAAGCTCCAGAAATGTGGGGAGGAGGAGATGAGTGCTGACACTGTCTAGCTGCAGGGTACGGGGTGAGGAGGCCCTACTGTAGCTGGCTGGGAGGAAGGAGGTTCTTAGAGGAGAGGCCCAGCTCACCTGGAGGGGCTTGGGTAGTCCTGGCCTCCGTGGATGCGACATTCCGTAGGGCGGCCACGGGAAAAGCAGGTGTGGAGTATAATGCGTCTAGTAGACCCTAGCTAATGAAAGAGAAGAGTGGACACCCATTTCTATTTCCGGATCTCACCCCAAACTGTGACTCTTCTGAAAACAGTGTTTACAAACTCTTCGTGGGTAGTGGGAAATGAAAGGAGGAAAAAAGAAGGAGTAAGAGAAAATGTGTGCACGATCAAATGAAATGTGGCATCTCAGAGATGTGTGACCTTGGGCCACTCCTCCCGGTTCCCTCATCTGAAGAAGGGTGTAGATGTGAGGCTCCATGAGATCTTATGTGTCGAAGGACTGCAGAAACTTTAAAGTGCTATACGGATGCGACAGGCTGTGGTCATTCTACGTGCATAAGGCTGAAAGTGGCTGAGATAGCGGTGCTGAGAGACACACAGAGCAGCCCCAGAAGCCATCAGACCCTGGTCTGCCTTCCCCAGGGCCAAGCTCCACCCTTCTCAGCCTCAGCTTCCAGGAGGACGAGGCTTCATCTCAGACGGAGTCCCCTGGGGAGGGTGGAGGTGACAGCCGAGGGTGGGGACCTGAAGGATCGAGGGGCACAGAGCGTGAGGGTCCTCAACTGGGCAGTGTGGCACGTCGGCACTACTGGTGCTGGGTAGACGGTAGCAGTGGCTTCCAGTTCTCATTCTCCACAGAGACCTGGGCACTGGTGACGCCCACCATGGGATTGGCATCTTGATGCAGCGGGAAAGGCCCTGGCCTTGGGGTCTGGACACCCAGGGTCCTGGCCGTGGGTCCACTGTTGACCTGCTGGGTGACTTTACAAGTCAGTTCCCCATTGCAACCCTCAGTTCTGTCATTTGTCAGACAGGGACACTGATCCCTACCCTGCCTGGCTCACAAATCGAATGGGAAAGGGTGTGCAAGAGCTTTGAAGAGAATCATGGGGAAGGCAAAGGGTTATTATGGCCTTGGAGAGCAATCCTCTGAATTCCCTGAAGACAAGAGGGTGGGAGGGGAGCAGACAGAAAGGAGCCGGGCGGCTCGTTGCCCTCGTTGGGTGAGGCAGGCTTCCCGGGCTGCTGAGGGAAGAGGGAGTGGGATGACAGAGGGATCACTGCAGCCTGTAGTCCAGCACTTAGGCTGTGGTACCTTCGGTGATGCTGAGAGCTCCAGGCGGGAGTGCAGCCCCCTTTGCAGGGGAAAAGTCCAAGTGCTAAGTCTAGCTGGCATCCTCCTTCCCCCTTTGCTTCCCGGTCCATTGAGATGGAGTCTCCCCCAACCCCAGAGTCTGTAGTCTTCACCCAGCTGAGGGGAAGCCTGGCTCCTGGGGTGGCAGGGAAAGGGGCTGCCAGTGGAGGGTCTCCAGGAGAAGCTGGGGACTTTTATTAGCGTGAGGTCAGGAGGTCCGAGGTTGGCTTCCAGTTCTGGAGGTGGTAGGCGGGGGTCCTCAGGCCGGCCCCCGCTCCCGTCCTGGCTCTGTCTCTGGGGTCACTGGATAAGGGAGAAGTTAAGGGATGAGTAGAAACGATGGAGAGATCTGCTTAGAAAACAGCCCAGCTGGGGAGCTAACAGTTCTTGGGGCTGTTGCGCAAGTTTTTCAGTTCCAGCTGGAGCTGCCGAATGCGGATGTCCTTCTGGGCCAGCTCCTCTTTCAACCGTCGAATTTCATCCTGCTGCCGGAAGAACATTCGAAGGAGCTGGGGTGGACGAAGAGAGGGGGGCACGGAGGGCCCAGGAGAGAGCAGGTGAGACAAGGATTTCCCAGGTGAGTCTCCACCGCCTGCCGCCCATGCCCTCCCATTGCCCCAGGCCTCCCACAGCTCGCTCCCTGTATTCATCCCCAGTCGCTCATCACGATTGCACCTCTCCCGTCTCTAGCTCTTGCCTTCCCTTGTGAGATAGGAAACAAAACCTGAGTCATTAACTGACTCAGGATCACTGAAAAAGGAGCGACCCAAGAGTCCAGTTTTCCAAATATCCCAAGCTTGTCCCTTTCTGGGTCCTAACCTAATGCTTTTCTCTACCATTGTATTAATAGCTGTATTAATTATTACATCTATAATACATACTAATAGATGTATAATAATATATAATAGATGTATCATTACATGCATTATATGTATTATTACATCATTATTGATAATTTATGTATTTATTTATTTTTTGAGACGAAGTCTCACGGAGTCACCCAGGCTGGAGTGCAGTGGTGCGATCTCAGCTCACTGCACCTCTACCTCCCGGTTCAAGTGATTCTCCTGCCTCAGCCTCTGGAGTAGCTGGGACTACAGGCATTTGCCACCATGACTGGCTACTTTTTTTGGTATTTTTTAGTAGAGACGGATTTCACCATATTAGACAGGCTGGTCTCGAACTCCTGACCTCGTGATCTGCCCACCTTGGCCTCCCAAAGTGCTTGGATTACAGGTGTGACCTGCCACACTTGGCCTGTATTTATTTATTTATTTATTTATTTTTGAGACGAAGTCTTGCTTGTCTCCCAGGCTGGAGTGTGGTGGCGTGACTTTGGCTCACTGCAACCTCGGCTTCCTGGGTTCAAACGATTCTCCTGCCTCAGCCTCCCGAGTAGCTGGGAATACAGGCATGTGCCACCGCGCCTGGCTAATTTTGGTATTTTTAGTAGAGACGGGGTTTGGCCATATTGGCCAGGGTGGTCTTGAACTCCTGACTTCAAGTGATCTGCTCGCCTCGGCCTCCCAAAGTGCTGGGATTACAGCTGTGAGACACTGCGCCCAGATTGTGTTGATAATTTAGAGCTTTCCAAGATGCTTTGTATCCTTCTCTTCTTAAGGAGGTTCAGTATACAGAATGGAATCTAGCTTTTTTCCTACTGATGAGGAACTGTGATACAAATACCAAAGTGTGCACTGGGCAGGGATTCACGTACTGAGTGGGCATGGGTAATCTACCTTGGTTTAACCCGCCTCCATTTCTCCTGTAAAACATACTGACAGATGCCCAAGAAATGCTGAGCCCTGGAAGGCAGCAGGCTCCTCGAGGCTCCTGCGCACCTGAGTCGAATGTTACCACAGTCAATTGTGTTCCGTCTCAAACCTTCTGGTGTGAATGACATTTGTTATTGTAATTGCATAACTTAAATGAAATATGATATAAACTGATGATAATGAGCACAAAAAGAGAGTTGCTGTCTTTTCTTTTTTCCTTTCCTTTCCTCGTCTCTTCTCCTGTTTTCTTTTTTCACATGGAGTTTCCCTCTTCTTGCCCCCACTGCAGTGCAGTCGTGCAATCTGGGCTCACCACAACCTCCACCTCCTGGGTTCAAGCGATTCTCCTGCCTCACCCTCCCGAGTAGCTGAGATTACGGGCATTCGCCACCACGCCCAGCTAATTTTGTATTTTTAGTATTTTAGTAGAAATGGGATTTCTCCATGTTGGCCAGGCTGGTCTTGAACTCCCAATCTCAGGTGATTCACCTGCCTTGGCCTCCCAAAGTGTTGGGATTAGAGGCATGAGCCACAGCGCCTGGCTGAGAGTTGCTGTTTCTATAAACACTTAATTAAATGCTTTAGAAAATCTTGATGAAGGTGATGCTAAAAAGATTGCAGCTGAACTGGGTGTGGAAGATCTGGCCCTAAAAGACTAGAGAATATTCTATATCTTGACTGATGGTGGCTGCATGATTGTGTGTTTGTCAAAACTCTTAAAACGACACACTACAAAGGATGAATTTTACCATAGGCAAATTATACCTCAATGTCTCAACAGGTGATGAGGGAAAACATCGTAAAAACTAGAACTTTGCTTTTAGATGGACTTTAAATTCTTTTTCTACCTAAAAGAAACTGAAACTGGAGGCCGGGCAAGGTGGCTCACACCTGTAATCCCAGCACTTTGGGAGGCCAAGGCGGGTGAATCACGAGGTCGGGAGTTCAAGACCAGCCTGACCAAGGTGCTGAAACCCCGTCTCTAAAAAAAAAAAAAAGAAACTGGAAATGGACATGGGAGTTAAGGTGTGATTTGTGTGAAAGACATGGCAGATTCCAGCCAGGGAGGGCCTCCTTGAAGAAAAGGTCTTGGTCCTGCATCAAAACACGCAAAATGAATGTATATGTTTTATTTTTATTATTTATTTGTTTTTGAGAGTGTCTTGCTCTGTCACCCAGGCTGGAGTGCAGTGGAGTGATCTTGGCTCTACCTCCTGGATTCAAGCAATTCTCCTGCCTCAGCCTCCTGAGTAGCTGGGGTTACAGGTGTGCACCACCACACCTGGATAATTTTTGTATTTTTAGTAGAGACGGGGTTTCAGCATGTTGGCTAGGATGGTCTTGAACTCCTGGCCTCAGTGATTTACCTGCCTCAGCCTCCCAAGGTGCTGGGATTACAGGTGTGAACCACCGCGCCTGGCCATGATTCCCTCCTTTAACTGTTTTTAAAAATGTATTTTTTGTTAACCAACAAACCACCAGTCCCGATTACATCTGTTCAGAGGGATGATATACTATTTGCCTTTGTACTAAATGACTCTACACACTTTGTGTCTTCCAAGTTCTCAAAATTTCTTTGCACTGTTTTTTTTGGGGTCCACTTTTGTCAAAAAACTGCTTTACTGAGGTGTAATTCACATACCATAAGATTCGCTCATTTTAAGCATCCAAATCAGCGATTTTTAGTACAGCTACTGAATCGTGCAACTCCAAGTCTTTTCTCCTGCATCAGCTGTCAGCTGTTTCCTCACACTTAGATCAATGTGTCCACCTTTGACAGCCCCATTTTCTTTTCTTTTTTGAGACAGAGCTCCACTCTTGTTGCCCAGGCTGGAGTGCAATGGCACGATCTCAGCTCACTGCAATTCTACCTCCCAGGTTCAAGCGATTCTCCTGCCTCAGCCTCCCGAGTAGCTGGGATTACAGGCTCCCGCCACCATGCCTGGCAAATGTTTGTAGTTTTAGTAGAGACAGGGTTTCACCATGTTGGCCAGGCTGGTCTTGAATCCTTGACCTCAGGTGATCCACCCACCTCAGCCTCTCAAAGTGCTGGGATTACAGGTGTGAGCCACCATTTTCCTTGGGGTTTATTTTAAAGCAGACCCCATTTATCACATCATTTCATCCAGTCCTGAATATCTCTCTACAATGGCATACAAGCATATTTTACGTCGATTATCAAGTTATCTGCCAATCTCCCCCTTAAGACCGTGAGGTCCCAGAGGTTAAGAAGAGTCTTATTTTTATTAATAATAGTGATAGCAGGTCAGGCATGGTGGCTCACGCCTGTAATCCCAGCACTTTGCAAGTCTGAGGTGGGTGGAACACCTGAGATCAGGAGTTCGAGACCAGCCTGGAAAACATGGTTAAACTCCATCTCTACTGAAAATACAAAAATTAGCTGCACGTGGTGGTGCACACCTGTTAATCTCAGCTACTCAGGAGGCTGGGGCAGGAAAATTGTTTGAACCTGGGAGGCAGAGGTTGCAGTGAGCCGAGATCATACCACTGCACTCCAGCCTAGGCAACAGAGTGAGACTCCATCTCAAAAAAAAAAAAAAAAAAAATGGTGATCTCATAAGTTGGTGGTATAGATGGCTCCCATGTTATCCCCTCTCCTCCAGCATGGGCTGGCCCTAATAGCTTGCTTCAAATGAACACAATAGGGCAGAAGTGATAGGATACCTTTTCCAAGATTAGATGACAGAAGGACTGTGGCTTCCATCTTGGGTGCCCTCTCTTACTCTTCTGCTCACATGCCCTGTTCTGAGTTACCTTATGGAGGAGTCCACATGGCAGGGACCCGAGGGCAGCTCTGGCCAACAGCCCAGGAGGAACTCAGGCCCTCAGTCCAATAGCCCCTGAGTACATGAGTCCTGCCAGCAACCACCCGAGTGAACTTGGAAGCAGATCCTTCCGCAGTTGAGCTTTCAGATGTGACTGCAGCCCCAGTGGACAGTGTAACTCTACCCTCATGAGAGACCTTGAGCCATGGGCATGCAAAGAAACTGTGAGTTAATAAGTGTTTGTGGGTTTAGGCCATTAAGTTCTAGGGTAATCTGTTACACAGCAGTAGACAGCTGATACAGTTGACCTTTTTCTTTGAACACTTAATATGGGCCAGGAAGAGTGCTAGACACTTAGGAATTATCTCTTTAATACTCATTACATTCCATATCCCTATTTTGCCTCAAGGAAATGGACTTACAAAGGTCAGGAAACTTGCTCAGTCACAGCCAGGAAATGGCAGAGCCAGAATTCAAATGCAGGTGGGGCCAGGCAGCCATCTCCGTTTCAGCGATATCAGGCCTTATGTCTGGCACACCAGAGGGCACGGGGACAAGGCCCTGCTGAGCTGCCCCTGAAAGAGCTTGCTCCTGTTCCAAGTGGTACAAAGAGCACCTTCACAAGATCCAGTCTCTTCCTCAAAGACTGGCAGTGTCAGACCCCGGCACTGCTGCAACGCCAGGGAGGGAGAGGCAGGGCTGTGATGCAGGAGGCCAGGCTTGCCCCTGTTAGTCAGGAATTTATAACTCCTGGAACACCAAATGACAGCAGTGTTCTGAAATGAATTCATGAGGAGGTGCATAACTCTGTGGGTTAGTGAATTTGAGATGTGGGAGTGGCATGGGGAACCCGTATCTCCAGACATCCCAGCTTCTATTTATTGGGGTCACAGTCATCAGAAGCCAATATCAGGCTACTTACGGCATTTGTCACGGAAAGAAAAATGTTTCAGAATGGAACTGGCTTAAAGGCCTGAAGCCCATAATTGAAATGTAAAGGTCTCCCTCTTCCAGGGCCTGTGGAGGTAATAACTTATATTCCTTACCTCGTTCTCTGTCCGGGGTGGGACATTTTCTAATAAATCTATTCCGTTGACCACAACACTCTTCTTTTCTTTGATGGGAGCCTTAAATACCATTTTTGAGGACTTCTTATAGCCTTCTTTCAAAGACATCAACACAGGATCTAAAGAAGGCAAGGGAAACGCTCTCACTGCTGATCCCACGGACTGTTGGGCGATGGTCCAGCAGGCTGGGCAGGAGGGAAGTTCAAGCAGGGGGATAGGCAAGGGGAACTGGGGCGAGCTGTGCTGAAGGCAAAGGCATGGGCATGCCTCCTGTCCTCTGTGGAGCCCAGCCCCTGCGATACCTCGGTTGATGCCTCCCAGCCATTCATCCGGGGTCAGTGCTGGCTCTGTGCCTGGTGTCATGGGGTAAATGTCTTCCTGGTAGGAATCTGACTGCAGTGGGAGGAACAAGAGAGAGGACAGATCGGGGGCTGCTGGGAAAATCCCTACTCTTCAGTCAGACTCTTCTCACTGATCTCCAATCACGCTACCTGCTCTCCTGCCTCCATGCCTTTGCACTGTGTCTCCCTCCTGGAGCCACCCTCCGGCACTCATGAGCAAGCCCAGCTGTCCCTGCCTGAGAATGCCCCTTACCCCAAATCTGGCTTGAAGACCCTAGTCCACAGCACATCTCTCACCCGGGCTCCTCCAGGCTCACGGTCAGTGGTGAGCAGGCTGGGATGCGACACAGGGCCCCCTCCCAGAGCCCAGCCCAGCCCCACTTACCCTCCGGGGCACAATCATGGAGATGGGCTCAATCAGGCCCTTGAGAGTCACCAGCTTGTAGAAGCGGAACACCTCGCAGGCTGACACATCCAGCCCGTGCTTGGGCATGACCCCTGTAACAAGCACACATGGCTCCATGGGGTCCCAGGAACTGCCCCTTAGGGACAACACCCCATGATGTTCTGGGCCAGGGGAAAGGTTGAGGTATGTACTTAGGTTTGGAGGTAACAGCCCATGCAGAGGGCAGAGGGTGGACCGGGGCTTCTGCAATCAGTTTCTGTGTCTGGGTGACCACCTCTCAAGCTGCAATAAGTTTCTGTGTCTGGGTGGCCACCTCTCAGACCTGCCTCACCACAGTGCAAGCTTCAGAATTGGACCCTTTGGAATTGGAAGAAACTGCAGAAACCTTTGAATCTAGCCCACTCCTTTTCTAGATGAGGGTCCAGAGAGGGTCAGAGGGCAAAGGGCTTGTGGGAAGTAGAAAAGTTCCTTTTGAAAGTTTCCTTTCTTGTTAAATCATAAGTGTGCTAATAACGTTGCTAAGCCCTATCCTATGTAGCCGTTACACACGCCAGGCTTACAGACACACAGTACACTCTGTGTCCTTGTACTTTAACGAAGATACCTGTGCTGGACGTGCTCACAGGCATGTCCCAGCTCTGCATTGCTTTTACCTGTTTAGAAAAATTTTAAGTTGTTAGCCAATTGGGTTTTAGTTTAAATTGTGAGGGCTGGCTCCAGCCAATGGAGATCAGACACAGCAGTAAGGACAACCCCAAATGCATAAGAAATGAATTTGTCTGTTTTCCTTTGTTCTTTGTACTCTCGTGGCAAGATGGCTAGTGAGGGTACCCCTCCTGCAGTCCAGGAAGCAAAAGTTGCATTGCTGAAAGATCCTTTGTCTCAGTGCTGATTTTTCTTTGCAGCACCGAGCATCTATTTCCAACATCTGTTTCCAACAGGGCTATCCAAGGTCACAGAGCACAGCAGGGGCAGGACCACAGAGCCCATCACCCTCTGAAATGGGCAATCATCCCTAAGCCTCCTGTGTCTCCAGGCCTGAGAGAGAAAGAAGGAGGGAGAGGCCATTCCCCATACACCCTAGAGGTCTGGACACAGCCCAAGATTGCTGTTCTGTCCTGTCTCCTAGAACCAACAATGTGTGCACATGTTGCCTCTGTGGGTTCACTAGCCACGTATCTCTAACAGCCACCTCTGCTGAACGTCTATTATGGGGATGAGGGGCAGTGTGGTGCTAGGAGCACAGCTCTAGGGTGGACCAATGGGGTTTGAATCCTGACTCTGTCCCCTATCCATCTGGGAGTGCTTTGGCAAGTCATAACTCTCTGAGTTTCTAGTTCCTTGGCTGGGTCGAGGAGGACAATGGTGGCCCCACATGAGGTGGTCAGGAGAATATGTACCAAGATGCTCATGAACTGCCTGGCACTGTGATGAGCACAGACAACGTTCGTTTCTTTCCCTGTATTGTGAATATGAGTTAAGGCTCTGTCTGTCCTCCGCGGGGCTGGAAGCCTGCTCTTCCAGATAAAGGAACTCCAGGAGCTAGAGGGAAGGGGTGAAATGGTTTCCCAAATGGAATTAGGAGCCAGCAGATTAGGTTTGAGTTCTGTCTCTGCTACTGAGCAGATACGACCTGCCTCGGGTGAGTTGTTTAACTTCTCTGAGTCTACAAAAAGTGCTTAGGTCACAGCAAACGCTCAACAGTGGTCACAGGTGAGGAGGATGAGGATGAGATGAGTCATCCTGAGTCCTTCCTCCTCTCCACCCCTCCATATCGGACACCTTAGCAAGTCCTGCTGACGCTGCTTTCTAAACATCTCCTGGATTCATCCGGTTCTCCCCGTCTTCCTTCTGTCCACCTATCATCCTCTCTTGCCTGAAAGTCTACAACTGCTTCCTAACTGGTTTCCCTGCCTTCCTCAGGCCCCTCCCAAATCCACTCCATTCTCCCTACCAAAGCCAGAGCAATCTTTTTTTGTTTTGTTTTGTTTTGAGACAGTCTGGCTCTGTGGCCCAGGCTGGAGTGCAGTGGCACCATCTCAGCTCACTGCAACCTCTGCCTCCCAGGCTCAAGTGATTCTTCTGCCTCGGCCTCCCAATAGCTGGGATTACAGGTGTGCGCCACCATGCACCGCTAATTTTTGTATTTTTAGTGGAGACAGGATTTCATCATTTGGCCAGGCTGGTCTCAAACTCCTGATCTCAGCTGATCTACCTGCCTCGGCCTCCCAAACTGCTAGGATTACGGGCGTGAGGCACCTCACCTGGCCACCAGAGCAATCGCAACTAACTTTTCAGATCACATCATGCCGTCTCACCTCCCACCCAAGAAAAAGAACCCCCGACACAATGATTTCTGAACCAAATGCAAGCTCGTTTCCCGGGCTAATGCATCCCATGGATTCAGCCCCTGCCCGTCTCTCTGTCTCCTGACACCCTCCCCCATCTCTTGCTATCTCACAGAGTCTACCCCAGGCTCAGCCACATTGGCCTCCCTTCCGTTCCTAGAATATGCTAGGCTCATTCTGGCCACAGAGCCTTTGCACTAACCATGCCCCCTGCTGGGACTGCTCTTTCTCTTTCCCGTCTTTCAGATCCCAACTTAACATCTCATCATCACAGAGAGGCTTTCCCCGACCACCTGTCTAAAGCAGCCCCCATCACTCTCTGTTCTAGCACACCATTTGACTCTGCCTAGAGCTCATTCCCATCCAATATTTCTCTGATTTGTTTATTGCCTGTCTCCCGCTCAGCGGAATGTGAGCCCCACGGGAGTAAGGCCATGTTCTGTTTTACTTGCCGCTATGGCCCTAGGCTTAGCGCCAGGTGTGGTACGCAGTTGGAACTCAATAACTGTTTGCTGAACACCTATGTGAAGGAGCAGGAGCCAAGCGGTCTGCCAGGTGCCTTGCACCTACGGTCTCTAAGCCTTACATCAGCCCTTCAAGGTAGGTTTGATTATCCCCATTTTACAGATGAGGAAACTGAGACTTGGATTAAGTGCACACTTGAGCCAGAGTATAAACCCAGGTCTGACTCCAAAGTCCAGGCTGATTTTTATACTATTTGATGCAGAGTGACAGTGGAGGTGGGGATGACAGCACTATGGAGGGGTGAAGTGGATGGAATGGTGACTGGGACCTCAGACATCTCTTGGCTTCCATTTTGCTGTTGGTCACTGGAGTGGGCTCTTAGCCCCTTTCAGCTCCAGCGTCCCTGAAGCTGGCCCTCAAGCCCTGTCTTCAACACCAGATCCATAGGGAAAGCAAGCTAGACTCCAGCTCCAAAGAGGAGGATCACCCACAAAGGTGGGAACGGGGGGTGGGAGGGTCTGATAACAGGTGTTTCACTGGGTGATCTGGACCCCAAATGTGGAATTGCTGAATCATATGCGCCACCAGGTTAGTTGAAAGAAAGGAAAATTGGTTGTAAGACTTTTAGTGGTGGGAGAATGTGGGGACTCACTCACTATAGCCCGCCAATCCCAGAGCCCTCTCTGGGTTTCTACCTGAGAGCCTAGGGAGCTTGGGGCTGCAGTCACAGGAACCCCTGGAACTTCTTCCTGCCCTATCAGGCAGACAGAGTTGCTGCTGCGGTCTGGGAGCCCCAGCTTCCTAGAGGCTCAGGAAGGGACCTGTGCCTAGACCCGACTCTGACCTTCGGTTACTGGACCACTTCCCACCATTGTCATAGCCACTGTACGCTTCAGGCTCCCCATCTGCGATCCAGAGTGCGGACACAGAGCACATGCCAGCAGGCTACTGCCGATGGTGGGCGTGAACACGGCGGGGTGACAGCGCCGGTCCAGTGGGCAGTGACAGCTGCAGCAGGGCCAGCTCTTGCAGGTTCTGTTCCCACTTGCCCATGAGCTGTGGCCTTCTGAGTCTGATTTTCTATTTAAGGGAGGGAGTGACCCATGGGCCAGATGTCCTCCATGGCACGAGTGCACCAGCCATGGCAGCCTCGGGGCCCCTTACCTAGGCCTTTCTGCGGGGCTGGGGAGCGGAACTCCATGAGGTAACTCAGGTAGGGCTTCTCAGTGCTGATCTCGTAGTACCGGATGTTTCCATCGCCCTGGGTTCAGGAGAGATGGAGGTGAGGAAGGTGGCAGGAAGGGAGGGCAGAGCAGGGCCTGGCCCCAGGAGCCAGCTGAGGACAGCTCCCTGCTGTGCCTCATGGGTGGTTAAAAAAAAAACAGGGAAACCTGGCTTCTTGGTTCCTAGTGGGTTCACCACAGTGGACTCACTGAGGGTGGAGAGGTGGAGGTGCATGGGCTGATGTGTGTGTGTGTGTGTAGACAGCCTTTCTGACAAACAAGGCTATATTCACTAAGGCTCTCCTGGCAGGTATCTCAAATCCCACCATTCATCGCTGACTACACTTCAGGCTCTGATCTTCGTGGCTGTGTAAAAGTCCACTCCAGCTCACCCTTGAGGGAATTCTTGGTTGCAAACATTTCAGTAAGAATGGGTGTCAGACTTGAGGGCAGGTATGGATGGGAGAGGTGAGGCCCAGGAACTTGAGTTGGGTCAGGGGACGCCAGAGAGGTTAGGCTGGCTATTCTCAAGGGGGTGGGGCAGGTGCAGGGGTGCAATGAGGGACGGGCTCTCCCACAGGCTGCTCTGGGCCCTCCCCCACCTCCTACTACCTTTCCAGCCAGGTAGAGCATGTGAGTGTCAGCATCATAGAAGGGGAACAGGAGGCCAGAGAGTCCATCAATTTCCTCTTCGATCAGGGGCATGGACAGGTCTTCCTGAGGGAGAGGAGCTGGTCTGAGCCTCTATGGAGGCAGGATGGCATGCCCCTCCCCAAATCCCAGCAAGGCCCCTTAGGACTCCAACTACTTCATGCTAAGTCCTCCCCTAGATGTTAAAAAGCCTGTCAAGACTGACTTCCTTGCCACGAAAAGCACCCAGGGGCAGTGGAAAGGGTCTTACAAACAGGAGGCAGGGGACTTGTTTTCATCGTCCCCAAACCTACTACTTGCTATGTGTCCCCAGGTAGGTCTCTGATCTCTCTGGAGCTCAGCACCCACCCTGGAAAAACAGAGTGAACATCTTGCAGACATGCCTGACATTGTCCCTTGAAGCCTCTGTACCCAGGCTCTGCCTCTGGAGGTCTCTGTCTGATTTCTCTGCTGAGAATGCTGTCAGAAGCTGGTGTGCGGGCCCAGGCTCCTGACTTTCTGAGCAAGTGACCTCTGAGGCAATGATGCTTCCTTTAGCTCATACCCAGCAGGACTCCCCATGGCTGACCTGGTCCCAGAGGGCAATCTGTCTCGTGTTCCACCTGGAGACCCCTGTCGTGAGGAGCCGCTTCATGTTTCCCAGGAACACCACTCGGTTCACTCTGTGGTTTTTGCAGTTGGCCTCCTGGTAGGAACAGAGGGAGTTGGTGAGCCAGGGTCCCCAGCATGTGGGTACTGCCGTGGGATGAATGGTGGCCCTGAAAAGATATACTCATGTCCTCAGCCCTGGCCCCTGCGGTTGTTTCCTTATTTGGAAAAGGGTCTTTGCAGGTATGGTTAAGCTAAGGATTTGGGGATGAGATGACCCTGAATTGTCCAGGTGGATCCTGGATGCCATCAGGAGTGTCCTTGTGGGAGAGAGGTAAGGTTACACGGACAGGGAGAAGGTGGCATGATCCTGGAGGCGGAGACTGCAGTAACATGGCCACCAGCCACTAGAGCCGGCAACCCCAGGAAGAGGCAAGGAATGGGTTTTCTCCTAGAACCTCCGTAGGGACGACAGCCCTGCTGACACCTTGATGTGGGACATCGGGTCTCTGGGACGGTGAGAGAATACATTTCTGCTGTTTTCAGACCCCTGGTTTGTGGGTGTTTGTTACAC
Source organism: Alouatta palliata (assembly GCA_004027835.1). NCBI lineage: Eukaryota > Metazoa > Chordata > Mammalia > Primates > Atelidae > Alouatta > Alouatta palliata. Next base: position 20,246 of record PVKV010019422.1, on the reverse strand, counting down.
CAGCCACGGGACATTAAGTGCTTGGCAGCAATGGCTCCACAGATGCCTTTTCTGCCATTTCCCAGATCAGGTGGGAACAGGAACCAGAGGGAAGCCAACCTCCGCTGAGTCCAGCTGGGGGCTACACCATGCAGAGCTCTCACCAGCGGCAATGCTTTTAATCCTCATAACAGTCTCTACCGGAAGAAATCATTATCCCCATTTTTGAGGATGAGGAAACAGGCTCAGGAGGACAAGACGTTCATGCCAATTACTGCTCCACAGCTCACCTCATCAGGGGGTGCCTCCTTAACTGAGCTGTCTTGGGCCTCCTCTCCCACCCACTGGCTTGTGACACTTCATTTCCCCCTAAGACCCGATAGTCCTCAGCATCAGGTAAGTTGGCAGCGGGTCAGAAGAGAGGCTAACGGAGCAGTGCACAGATGCAGGCTGGTGGCACTCACTCTGAACTTTAGTTCTAGCTCTGTCAAAGAAGTGTAGCGCGAGAGAAAACCTTCACCTTCCTCGGGATCATGGCCCTATCTGTGAATTGAAGGCGGGGTTCTCTGTTCGCAAGCATCCTTTCTGTTTGGCTTGGGCCCTGGGTTCGAATCCCAGCTTCTCCCGGAACCATGAGATTCAAGTCCTCACCTTCGCTAAGGTTCAGTGTTCTCATTATAAAATGAGAGGAGTGACAGTGCCCAGCGGAGGTTTTGTCCAGAGGATTAAGATGTCCTGAGACGATGGGCAGAGCCCCGGGCACAGTGCGGGCCACACAGTGAGCTCTTAGCAGACGTCAGTGAACACTAATCATGCTAGCAACTCTCAGCATTCTTATTTGTGGTAGGACAAGTCGAGCAGCCCTTATCTGAAATGCTTGCGACCAGAAGGGTTTCAGATTTTGGGTTGTCTCAGATGTTGGCATATTTGCTTTATACCTACCAGTTGAGTTCCCCACAATCCAAAATCCAAAATCTGAAATGTTCCAATGAGCCTTTCCTTTGGGTGTTATGTCAGTGCTCGACAAGTTTTAGATTTGGAGTCTTTCGTATTTTTTCCGGTCTTGCAACATTGGACTATTCCAAGACAAACACACCCAGATCAAGCATCAATCCCTTCTTATGTAGGAGGCAAACCTCAAATACCATCCATATCTTCCATTCCATCCCTCCCCATGACCAGCACACATCAGGTGCTCAAGAAATGGTAATTGCTGGCCGGGCGTGGTGGCTAACGCCTGTAATCCCAGCACTGTGGGAGGCTGAGGCGGGCAGATCACAAGGTCAGGAGTTCAAGACCAGCCTGATCAATACGGTGGTGAAATCCCATCTCTACTAAAAATACAAAAATTAGCCAGGCGCGGTGGCACGTGCCTGTAATCCCAGCTACTCAGGAGGCTTAGGCAAGAGAATCAAGTGAATCTGAGAGGCAGATTGCAGCGAGCAGAGATTGTGCCACTGTACTCCAGCCTGGGTGACAGAATAAGACTCCATCTCAAAAAAAAAAGGTAATTGCTTACTCCCAAATGGCACTTAACCCCTTCCTTTCCTCAAACCCAAGACCCAGGAGACTCAAAGACCAAAAGTGGAGCTAAGTTCACCATCAACCTTGGCACCCCGAGTCATTTCCCCCAGGCTCTTCCCATCAGGTGGGTGGGCAGTGAGTCCAATGTCTCCCCCTCCTGTGCCTATCACGGACTTGGTTAACACCTGGGGATGTATGCACCGAAGGGTGTCACCTGTTCAGCCCCCAGAGCAAGCCAGAAGACTCCTCTCTGGAGATAGGGGGCGCAGTGGGGACAGGAAAGGGTACGCGGTCCCTCCCTATCCAGAACAAGGCAGGGCTCCTATGAGCCTAGAAGGGCCCAGGAGAGAGAAGATTGTTCACCAGAGGCGCAGTGAGCTGCATGGGAGAAGGGGAGTGGCACAGCCTTTTCTTCCAGGCCTGCTGAAAGCTGAGCCCCAGCCCTCAATATCTTCCCCTTCAATCTCAAAAAACGTAGGGTTCCACCTGCAGAACACGGCCGGAGCGGGGCTCGAGCACACGCAGCTTCTTGTCCTTGCACGTGGTGGTGAGCAGGCTGCCGTCCGTGTTGAAGGACATGCAGAGGATCACGTCCGTGTGGCAGTCGATCATCTTCACCGGCTCACCCACGTCCAGGTTCCAGATGAGGACCTGCGAAGGCAGACGCGCAGGAGGTGGGGTCAGCGGCTGCTGGGGTCCTGGGATGTTTGTTCCCGTCCACACAACTGCCCTGGGAGAAGTGCCCCATGGAGGGCTTGGGGTGTGCTGGGATGCGGACGGGTTGTTGAGTTCTACATGGAAAGGCTGATACATCCCTGTCACACAAATCCATCTATATCCTTGGTCAGATGCCAGCCCCAGCCTGGGCTCAGTCCATGGAAGAGCAAGAAGGATGCATGTTCCTTGCTAGGTCCCAGGTGGTCAACTCACCCTTTTTGAGGACGTGCCTGGGGCTAGGGGCTGAGGCTCCACTTTTTTCCCGCCAGCAGCTTTGGTGACCCTTTCTGCCACCTCTTAGTTAAGAAGTGGCCAGGCAAAGGGTGTGGGCTGGAAGGGGCATTCTCCTCCAGTCCATCAACCACCAGAGAAGGCAGAAAAGATGCCTCCGATCTCTGTGGACCCCAGGAATGACAGGGTGTGCAGGAGATGCTCACTTGTGTGTAGTGAATGAATGAATGAATGAATGAGCAAATGAACAAATGAGGCGATATTGGTTGCTTAGGAAATAACAGTGCTTCCTACGGACCCCCAGAAGGCCCCTTTCTCTTTCCCAATCCCTCCCTACCCAGCTGCCTGCCCACCACATACCTTGTAGTCGTAGCCAGCACTGAAGAGGATGTTGTTGGTGGTGGGGTGCCACTCGACCAGCCCCACACGCCGGCTGTGCCCATGCAGCTCCAGGAGCGCCTCCGTCATGTTCCGCTTCAGACCGCCCTCGGGGATCTCCCAGATCCGCACCTGCAGAGCGGGTTGAGGGTCCAGGCTGAGTGGTCAAGGCCAGGAGGGCCCTTGATGAGAGGTGTCCCTTCCCTCGGACACCATGCTTTTTGAGATCTGCCTGGTGAGGCACCTCCTGGCTTGCGGCGGTTGGCAAAGCCCGACTGGGGCCTGCTGGGAGGTCTCAGGGTATGGCTAGAGAGGGGAGAGACCATCGCTCCACCTGTGGGAGGTTTTCTCTGGGAAGTCTCTGCAGACCTGAGAACTGTTAATACTGGCATGTTGCGTTGCCGTGGCCTAGCCCAGCTAAGAGGAACATGCCTGAGGCCCTTTGAGCAGGTGTTGTATTAAAAAGCCTATCCTTGCTTGACATGCCACATCCTTCTAGGAGACTCTGCCTTCCTGCTACTCTGCTCAGCCCCATTTCGGCTGTTTGAACCACATGGTTTTATCCCTCACTTTGTCCCCCGCCCAAGATGGACTCCTGAGCAGAGGGAATTGCATCCGGGAGGCTGGGAGGCCCCGGGTCTCTCCTGAGAGATGGTGGACTGCGGGACAGAGACTGAGCAGATGTTGAGGCCTGAGCTGAAAGGATGGGGAGAGCCTGGATATAGCTGCTATTTTCAGTCTTGTGGATGCTGATAAAGAAGCAGAAAAAGACAATGTGCAGAGAGGAGGATGGGACATACAGAGAGAAGCAGAGAGGAGACCATGTGGCCCCAGAGAGAGAGAGACTGAGCAGTTTCTCTGCAATCTTGGAATCACCCCCCTGATTATTTACATCAGCCCTCGTAGGCTTCTGCCACTCAAACCAGACCTCCTCTGCATAGCTTCAACTGTTTCATCCATAAGGCAGGCAGGGGTGAGGAACATCCCGGTCCTGCTTCACCCACTGGCAGAAGAAAAGGACACAATGGTGTAACAGCTGACCAACTGCAGAGTGCTCTGAAGGCCTAAGGAATTATAATTGTTATCATTATCATTAATATTACTCATTCGAGTCTAACTGGTTGGAGAGGAAAGAGCACATGTGACTGTAATTTAGGAAACCTTAAATTAAAAAAAAGAACCTTTCAGCCTGAGCAACACAGTGAGACCTTGTCTCTAGAGAAAAAATGAAAATTAGCCAGCCGTGCTGGCGCACGCCTATAATCCCAGCTACTCGGGAGGCTGAGATGGGAGGATTGCTTGAGGCTGGGGGTGGAGGTTACAGTGAGCTGAGATCCACTGCACTCCTGCTTGGGCAACACAGCAAGACCCTGTCTCAAAAAGAAAAAAGAAAACAAAAGCAAAATCCAAAAACAGTAACACGAAAAAAATCCTTTCGAAAATCTGAACTCCACCCTTGCTAGTAAAGAGAAAAATGGGAAAAACAGCTTCGAGATACCATTTATAATCTGCTAAAATAGCCAACCAAAAAAATAAAAAGAGTCAGTGTTGGCAAGATAATACTGGAAGTTATGGATTGAATCGATGTTGGTAGTATTATAAATCAGAGTAACTCTTAGAAGCAATTTGGCAATCTTTAGCAGGAGCCATAAAGACATTTATATGATACTCTTTGACCCAGTAACTCCACTCTTAAAATACAATATAAGCAAAAATCTCCATGCATGAAGATGTTCACTGCAACATCATTTATATGGAAAACACAGAAGCACTGTAAGTGATCAACATTAGGGGAACAATGTAATACATTATATCAATACATAATACGAGTCAATTGATTATAATTCCAAAGGCTATGAATAAACACAAAAAAACATGTTAAAGAAAGCCAAGGCTGGGTGAGGTGGCTCACGCCTGCAATCCTAGCATTTTGGGAGGCCAAGGCAGGAAGATCACTTGAGCCCAGGAGTTCAAGACCAGACTGGGTAACATAGTGAGACCTCGCCTCTACAAAAAATTGAAAAAATTAGCCAAGTGTTGTGGCAGGCACCTGTAGTCCCAGCTATCTGGGAGGCTGAGGTGGGAGGACTGCTTGAGCCCAGGAGTTCAAGGCTGCAGTGAGCTATGAACGTACCATGCACTCCAGCCTGGGCAACAGAGTGAGACTCTGTCTTAGAAAAATAAAAAAAGGAAGAAAGGCAAAGGCAGACCAGAGGTCCTGGGAGCAAAGCTAGGAACTGGGGTGATCAGGGGAACTCAGGGAATTCCTTGGACAAATTTCCCTTCTTGGTGCCTGCTCCTCAGACTGGAAGAATGAGCATTTTCCTCACGTGTGTTAGCCAGCAGAGCCAGCTCCTGTGCCTGTCGACTGGGAGGTTTCAGGGTAAGAAAGGCAAATTCTGTCAAGGGTTTGGGGTCACCCTTGGGGGTGCCATTCTCAGTTTCAGTAAAACCATTTCAAAAGCCCACTTGAGAAGAAGTTGATAATTAGGGGAGAGTTTGAAATATTTTCCCATCTTCATTTTCATCCCCTTTGGTGGCTCCAGCTCTCTAGCAAAGTTAACACTCCCACACAGTTCCGACAGATAGTGTGTGTGTGGGGGGGGGAGTTGGGGGAAGGGAGAGATGTGTAGGGGGCCCAGAACACCTTCTTTCCTCAACAGCCCCTGCACCGGGGCATTCAGGGATGAAGACTGCTCTGGAAGTGGCTGAGAGGGTGCAGGGAGAACCGGCTGCTGAGTACATAACTCACTAGCCACCAATAAAACACATTCCTTCTGCCCCAAATGCACTGCAGAAAGGTGACCCTAAAATTAAGAGACGAATGCTTGGGCTAGACACCCGCACGTCGCAGACACAGACACACAGACATGCACACCTCTTTCTTTTCATCCAGAAGGGATATTACACCTGCTCTTTTTCAACCTGCTCTTCTCACATAATAGACAGTGGCCATCTTTCCACACCACTCCATGAAGACCCACCTTATCTTTTTAAGAAGCCAGGGAGGTCTCTGTTGTATGACTGTTCCATGATTAATATAATCGACCTTTATTAATTTACATCTAAGTTCTGTTCACTTTTATTTATTTATTTATTTTTGAGTTGGAGTCTCGCTCTGTCACCCAGGCTGGAGGGCAATGGTGCGATCTTGGCTCACTGCAACCTCTGCCTCCTGGGTTCAAGCAATTCTCCTGCCTCAGCCTCCTGAGTAGCTGGGATTATAGGCCTGGCTAATTTTTGTATTTTAGGTAGAGACGGAGTTTCACCATATTGGTCAGGCTGGTCTCGTGGCCAGTCTGGTCTCAAACTCCTGACCTCATGATCCATGCATCTTAGCCTCCCAAAGTGCTGGGATTACAGGTGTAAGCCACGGCGCCCAACCCGCTTTTTTTTCATGGCTACAATTCATTCTATGACGAACATGCTGGTAATAGGAGTTTGTGTATTAGTGTGGATATTCTTGTAGGAAAATGCCTAGAAGTGTTTCAAATTTTTTATAGTTACTGTAAAATTGTCCCCAAATCTGTCCCAGTTTTTAACCCACAGAGTCTGAGACTGCTTCCTTATGCCTCTAAAACCACACCTTTAAAAAACTGGATTTTTACCCATCAATAGGTCAAAAAATCCACCTGTTGTTTGGATTTGTGCTCCTTCCATTCTTAGAAACACTGAGGACAGGCTCACATCTGTAATCCTAGCACTTTAAGAAGCCTAGTCGGTAGCTGGTTGTGGGGGCGTTTGCCTGTAATCCCAGGTACTCAGGAGGCTGAGGCAGGCGAATCGATTGAACCTGGGAGGTGGAGGTTGCATTGAACTGAGATCGCACGACAGCGCTCCAGCCTGGGCAGTAGAGCGAGACTCTGTCTCAAAAAAAAAAAAAGAAGACTAGGTGGGAGGATTGCTTGAGCCCAGGAGTTCAAGACCAGCCTGGGCAACATAGTGAGGCCCCATCTCTATAAAAAAGTGAAAAAATTAGCTGGACATGGTGGCATGCGCCTGTAGTCCCAGGTACTGGGGAGGCTGAGGCAGGAAGATCGCTTGAGCCCAGGACGACAAAGCTGCCGAGTGAGCTATGATAGCACCACTACACTTTAGCGTGGGTGACAGCGTGAGACCCTGTCTCGAAAAAAAAAAAAAAGATGAAGAAAAATACCGAGCATCTTTTCTCATGTCTACTGATTAGTCTTGTTTGCACTTGAGTAGGAAGCTCTAAAGATTTCAGATTCAAAGAGAGGAGCTATTTGGGGGCAGAGGGTTCTGTCTAGGGAGGTCTCACACTGTATCCTGGGGGCAGAGGGTTCTGTCTAGGGAGGTCTCACACTGTATGCTGGGGGCAGAGGGTTCTGTCTAGGGAGGTCTCACACTGTATGCTGGGGGCAGAGGGTTCTGTCTAGGGAGGTCTCACACTGTATGCTGGGGGCAGAGGGTTCTGTCTAGGGAGGTCTCACACTGTATCCTGATGCATAAACACTGACTGAGGCAGAACAGTTGCCTCTGCCCATCAAGAAAGATCTTTGAAACCAAAAGTTGAGCCTCATTAACTCCGCTATCACTTCCCGAGGGCCTCCTGTGAGCCCGTGGGGTGCAGTGCTGAGCTTGCCCATGCCCCCTCTTGAGCAGCACAAAGGGGTGCCCACAGGCAGACAGGCTGTGGGGGCACAGAGCTGTTGGAAAGCTTGAACCCATCTGTTGAGCGGACCAGGGTGGGAGGGTCTGGGAGGAGCAGTGGTGGAAGAGAGGACGTTAAACTAAGTTTGAAAAGACAGGTTGAGATGTTGGAAGGGGTGAGGAGGCAGAAAAATGCCCAGCGTGCGTGGGGTCAGGCACAGCAGGTAAGGAAACTGCACGGGGTCAGCCTGGCTTGTGTGGAGCAGCCTGGCTGTTGCCAGAGGAGGCCAGAGGTCATGTGTGTCACATTTCGTCACTGAGGCTCAAAGAAGCCCTGCTTGGGCCCAGAGTCTCAGAAAAAACTCTTTCCCAGGACACCCTAATTCCTGAGCAACCCAGAAACTGAGGAGTCTGAGTCACACCTTTGCCGGCGTAAGGTAGCGTCATATGGTGGCCTGTGGCGTAAACTCCAGCCTAGGCTGTAATCCCACTTAGTAGCTGGGTGACTTTAGACGAGCCAGTTACCCTCTCTAAGACTCAGGCTGCTCATCTAGAAATTAGAGACTGCACCTGTTAGAGGTGTGTGGGGTCAACTAAACTGGGTGCGGAGTCCTTGGGAGCGTGAAGCCTTCTGGACACGTGAGCTGACTTGCTGGGGTGACAGGTCTGCCTAGGAGCCTAGGGGCTAAGCGCAGGGGATGGGGGGTGGAGGTAGCTGGTGTCTGTGCCCAGGCTACAGCCCCTCAACTGGATTCAAGTCTCATGGAGTGAAGGGATACAGATGGAAGCCAAGAGAGCTGTTTTCACCGAGGACTGTTGGATGTAGGGTCTCAGGCAGGGTTCAGGGGGCTCAATGAATAAATATCCCACAGAGAGGGAGAGAGGTGCCTTGCTTTATCCCAACTTCATACCAGCCACTTCCCTCCCAGGGCCCCGGTTTTCTCATCTGCACATTTACTTTTTTTTTGGAGATAGAGTTTTCTCTTTCGCCCAGGCTGGAGTGAAGTGGTGTGATCTCAGCTCTCTGCAACCTCTATCCCCTGGGTTCAAGCGATTCTCTTGCCTCAGCCTCCCAAGTAACTGGGATTATAGGTGCCCACCACCATGCTCAGCTAATTTTTGTATTTTTAATAGAGATGAGGTTTCACCATGTTGGCCAGGCTAGTCTCAGAACTCCTGACCTCAAGTGAGCCACTGCACGTGGCCTTCATCTGCACATTTAGATAGTATTAGTTAATCTTCCAAACTTTTCTGCTTTGACATCATTGAATACATTACTGGGAGAAGGAGACTGGCTCTGCTTGACCCATGGCTACAGCAAACACTTGGCACCACATGCTACAGAGCCCAGAGGAGGAGCTGGAGTTCACAGTGGACCTGAGTAGCTGGGAAAGGAATTCCCATCCCTTAGTATTTAAGGGATTTGTTGAAAACAGAGTGGATAAGGCATGGGAGGAGGCCTGTGGATCTGCTCAGAGGTTGCTCTGGGAGGTTACTTCAATTCAACAGGAAATTCAGTAGCATTTGCCAAACCGGATTTCTGGAAGGAAAGGGTGGAGAGATGTGGCAAAACACTCTTTCTAGCAAGTCAGCCATGCTGGGGACTGCCCCCTTCACAGGTCCCTGGGTCACAGCCTTGTTTAACTCTGTTATATTCAGTCCCACAGAATATACTTGGCTCCTCTCTCTGCCAAACAGATTAGATACAGGGGAACATTTCTTAGTCTCAAGTAGCTGTCAGTCCTGTTCGGGAGACAGCAAACACCGCAGACAAGGCAAAGGCAAGGCAGCTGATAAGCACAGTTAATAAAACTACAAAACCAACTGTCCCTGCACACAGGAGAGGGAGCAGCTGGCCAGCGAGCAAGAAGCTTTGTGGTCTGACAGCTTCGTTAGAACCCAGGCTCTGACCTTATTGGCTGTGAGATTTCCCCCAAGTTTCTCAGCCTCTCCAAACACCTGTCTTCACACCTGTAAGGATAATTATACCCGTACAACGAGCTGCTGTAAAGAATGAATGAAGATAAAATGTGTACGCTACCAAGCAGATCACCACAGAGCAACACTTAAGGATGCTTGCTTACTATTAAGGATCACACCCAAATTTTATAGTGGTCAAACTTTACATGTAATTAAGTTATAGTTTTCTTTTTTTTGAGACAGGATCTTGCTCTGTCACCCAGGCTGGAGTGCAGCGGTGCAATCTTGGCTCACTGCAACCTCCAACTCCCAGGATCAAGCCATCCTCCCACCTCAGCCTCCCAAGTAGCTGGGACTACAGGTACGCATCACTATGTAATACACACACACACACACACACACACACACACACACACACACACATATATTTTATGTAGAGACAGGGTTTCGCCACGTTGCCCAGGCTGGTCTTGAACTCCTGAGCTCAAGTGATCTGCCCACCTCGGCCTTGCAAAGTGCTGGGATGACTGGCGTAAGCCAATGAGCCTGGCTGAGTTACATTTTTCAGGCGCACTTTGTTGCCCGCTGTGTAGTCAATACACATAATATAAAGTTTGTCTCCATTTTATGGAACGCAGCATAACTTTCATCTTTAAAATGCTTACATGATTATGGACGTGTCTGGTTGCATCTCTGCTTTCTGACACTTTGAGGGTCATGACTGCTAGTGACTTAGGGCTAGGGCTATTAGCCCATCTGATGACCCTGCTCCTGAGGGGCAGAATTCTCCATTTAAGGCATCTGCTGCTTGTGACACGGCTCTAACCAGCAGACAGCACCCACTGTCTCTATATGTGGCATAGAAGTGCAGAGGAGGAGCTGGAGTTCACCGTGGGCCTAAGCAGCTAGGAGAAGATCTGAAATCCAACCCCTTAGCAGCTACTTCAAAAAACAAACAAACCTGGGGTAGTGTGGGGAGGAACAGGACAGTGTCAGATAGAGTTTCTGGGCTGGGCGTAGTGGCTCACCCCTGTAATCCCAGCACTTTGGGAGGCCATGGGGGGCAGACGATGAGGTCAGGAGATGGAGGCCATCCTGGCCAACATGGTGAAACCCCGTCTCTACTAAAAATACAAAAATTAGCTGGGCGTGGTGGTGTGTGCCTGTAGTCCCAGCTACTCGGGGGGCTGAAGTAGGAGAGTCATTTGGATCAGGAAGTTGGAGGTCCCAGTGAGCCGAGATCGTGCCACTGCATTCCAGCCTGGCAACAGAGTGAGACTTTGTCCCAGAAATAAATAAATAAATAAATGGTTTCTGGGCTGGGCGCAGTGACTCACTCCTGTAATCCCAGCACTTTGGGAGGCGAGGCAGGTGGATCTCTTGAGTCCAGGAGTTCGAAACCAGCCTGGCCTACACGGTGAAATCTCGATTCTACCAAAAATACAAAAATTAGCCAGGAGTGGTGGCGTGGGCCTGTAGTCCCAGTTACTTGGGAGGCTGAGGCATGAGAATAGCTTGAACTCGGGAGGCGGCCGTTGCAGTGAGCTGAGATTGCCCCACTGCACTCCAGCCTGGATGCCAAAATGAGACTCTGTCTCAAAAAAAAAAAAACAGATACAGTTTCTGCCTTCAAGAAGCCTCCATTTTAGCTGTATGCCATAGACAATCACTGGCCCCAAGGTTTCCCTCTAACCAATCCACAGAGATGGTGTCTGGGCCAAGTAACCGTGGTGTCTCCTGCAGCGAAAAGAGAAAAACCTGAAGGTGTTTGCTTAGGGGCCAGGAGGCTTCTGGAGCTCCCTCCTCCCTGTTTTTTTGTCAATTATTCTGTTCATTTTAAAAACTGAGTTTATCATCATTCATCTAAACAAGAGGTAGAATCTGAAAGGCTACCTCGATTCTGACATCTTCTGAGCACCAGACACACGGTTTCCCAATATGAGAAACAAATCCCACCAAACCCAGGGAGGCAGGAGGGGCGAACTGAGGACCCAGAAGGGAAGCATTGCTGAGAATCTACTGCTGAGAGTCCTGGGAGGGTGTTGCTAGACGGGGCATGAAGTGGCTGTTGGGGGGCTGGATGCACGAAATGTAAGTGCTGCCTGTTATTACTATAACTACTAGTGAATGTCCGTGCACAGATAAGGAAACTCGCCCAGGTGTCACAGCTGGGAAAGGAGGAGCTGGGATTCAAACTCAGAATTGGAATCGGGTAGACTACCCTCCTCCTCTCTTCCACACCCCTGCCTGTGCCCATACCTGATTATTCCTTTTTCCCTGGGCTGGACCCAACCCCCTGAGGAGGACATGATCTGTTCCGCTTATCTATTCCAGGACGCAGGGCAGCTCCCTGGCCCTAGGTATCTAGAAATCACTTTCCTTAGGGATAGCTTGGGGATCAGACAATGTGCCAGGCCTCCCAAGGGATGGTCAACCCCACCATACAGGGCAGGCTCCCCTAATTCACTGCCGTGCCTCCAGCACAGGGAACCATGTCTGGCATGCTCTAGTGCCCACCTCATATTTACCGAACGAATGGACCCAAGATTTCCCAGAAGACTTCCTGTCGAAGGTCCAGTAGTGAATCCCAATGTGGGGGAACAGGCTGGTGATGGGCTGGACAAACGGGAATCACCCCTCTAATCTTGATTTGGAAGGGGGACATGGATGGGGGATGTCTTTCCTGGATTGTGAGGCTCAGTATTCAGCCCAGCCTTTTTTGGAAATCAGCCTCCTATTTGGAGGCTCAACAAATAATGAGATACAGTGGAAAGAGCAGTGACCGGGGAGCCTGGGTCTCTGACTCCCAGTCCTCTGATCACCCGTCACCAGGGCAAGTTATTTATATATATATATTTGAGATGGAGTCTCGCTTTGTCACCCAAGTTGGAGCGCAGTGGCATGATCTCGGCTCACTGCAACTTCCACCTCCTGGGTTCAAGTGATTCTCCGACCTTAACCTCCTGGTACCCGAGACTACGGGCCTGTGCCACCACGCCTGGCTAATTTTTGTATTTTTAGTAGAGACAAGGTGTCACCATGTCGGCCAAGCTGGTCTCGAGCTCCTGACCTCAGGTGATCCACCTGCCTCAGCCTCCCAAAGTGTTGGGATTACAGGTGTGAGCCACCGCGCCTGGCCTGGGCAAGTTATTTAAATTCTTGGCCCCCCACTTAAGGAAAAGAAAGTAACAGTTTATGTCTATGGAGTTCTTAAGGGACACAAAAGACTTTTATATTCGTCTAGTTCTCAGGGCCTGAGATCTTCCTTATTTTACAGTAGGGCAACTGATGCTTAGAGAGGTTAAAAAAACCTAGTCCTAGATCACGGAGCCTGGAAGTGGCAGAGCCAAGATTGGAACCTAGGCCGAGCGACTCCTGAGCCTGGCTGCTGAGCCACGGAGCCATACTGCTGCTTTCTCTGTGCCCGCTAGATCACTGGTGAAGACCCACTCAGCTCACTGGCCCCTCAGGGCTGCCTTCCTCCCACCTCTACAAGAGCCATTGCTCCCTGCCAGCTCCAAGAGGTATTGGTTCCCGAGCTCGGGAGGTGGGGGTGTGCAGCAGGCAGGGTGGTGGGTGGCTTCCAGCAGGGCTGACGTCCTGTCCATCCCGCCCCCAGCTCCTCAGGGAGGGGCATCACCTCGGGGTGAGGACAGCAGACGCAGGATGGAGGAGCTTGAATAAAAGGCAAAGGGACGATGTGGAGCTCGGCCCACCAGCAAAAGGCGCCGGCCCTGTTCTCCCCCTCCCTCTCTCCTGGGATCCCTCTCTCCCTCTCCTTGAGATGCCAGAAACCTCTCTCTCTCTCTCTGCGGCTTGCTGGCCCCCGGAGAAGGGCTGGGAGCGCGAGGCTTGGAAACCGATAGCGCCCTTCCCTGCCGCCTGCCGCCTGCCAGCCGCCCTCCCTAGCTGCGGCAGGAGCTATAAAAAGCACAGCCTTCAACAATAGGTGACATCACCCAGCGGCGGAAAAAACTGGATTCTGCCAGATGCCAGGGAGAGTTATGGCCCCCACCCCTCCCTCGGGCCCGAAGCCCCTGGGGAACGGCCTGGATGTGTTCTGCTGGATCCCTGGCGGGATGGAGGCCAGACTCCAGAGGACCTCCTCCTGCTGGGTCCTGGGGAACAGGGATTGATTTCACTGGAGGCTGCAGGGCTGGGGGATATGGGGAAGGAGCTGGGCAAATCAGGGGCTTGTGAAATCCAACCAGTGTCCTCTGGGTGCTCTGAGAGACAAGTGGAGGGCTGCGGGTGAAACGGGCGGGCACTACCAAGGGAACTGGGCCAGACCTGCCGTGAAGAGCCTCCCTCTGGGCCCCTGTGGGCTGGCGCCATCCCCAGCCCTGTATGCAGCACAGCGCCTGATGCCGACTGACCTCCCAACCCTGGGTCTGAATGTCATTTCTGGTGTGCAGCAAGGTGACCATTCCAGCTGCAGTGGCTGGAGGGAGGGTGTCTCGGCAGCCTGAGTCTCAGGTGTTTTGACAGGGGCAGGGAGGCCCTGGCAGCAATGCTGACCTCCCGTCCACCCCCTGGAAGCCACAGATTCCATTTCCTTTATGCTCCATCCCCTCCCAGGCTGCAGCGGGGGATGCCTCTCCTGTGGGACCCCCAGCACTCAGGTTGGGCCCTGAGGAGAGCAGACACTGTGATGTAAATGCCGAGTGTGGATGAATCTGAACTGTCAGCCCACCATGGCCCTGAGCCTCAGTTCCCTCCTTTGTAGAACCAGGGCCACTGGTGAGGGGCTGAGAGTGCAGACTGGGAGTCAGGAGCCTTCCTAGGACACAGACTCCCTGCGTGACCTCGGGCAAGGCACCTCCCTTAGGGCCTCAGACTGCCTCCTCCAGGAGAGGCTGGGATGCAGCCTCAGGGACCTGTTGGCTCCAATGCCAAGATCCCCAGCCCCGAGGCGGCGAGGGGTGGACAGCCAGCTAAGATGGGGATCCGGGCTGTGCTCCTGGGGCAGCTGGCCTGGCAGCCGGAGCAGCTTAGTTCCTCTCTGACTCAGAGACTTAATCCCCTTGTCTCTGGTTCAGCCAGCCCCTCCCTTCCTGTGCGCCTTCCCTTCACTCCTCCAGCCACACCCCTTCACTCTTCCCTTCTCTCCACGGATCTACCTGCATCCAGCTAGCTCAGGCCCCATGTCCTCCATAAAGCTGTGTGTGACTCCCTCCACACGGGTCCCCTGCCCTGGGTCTCTGGAGCGTGTCGTGTCTCCCACGCGGCACACTCCATGGGGTCCGCGGATGCTCAGATGGCTTGAGAAGCACAGGTCTCTCTGCAAAGTTGAGCTGCTCACCCTGCATCCTAAGCCTGCTCTCCCTGGGCCCAGCTGCCCTTCACAGCCTCCCTTCCTGCCCACTCCTCTCACTGACCCCCACCCTAGGGCTCCAGCCACACCAGATGACTCTCTCTTTTCTTTTTTTTTGAGATGGAGTCTCGCTCTGTCACCAAGCTTGAGTAAAGTGGCGCGATCTCGGCTTACTGCAATGTCCACCTCCGGGTTCAAACCATTCTCCTGCCTCAGCCTCCCGAGTAGCTGGGACTACAGGCACGTGCCACCACGCCCAGCTAATTTTTTGTATTTTTAGTAGAGACAGGGTTTCACCATGTTGGCCAGGATGGTTTGGATCTCTTGACTTCGTGAACCGCCCGCCTCGGCCTCCCAAAGTCCTGGGATTACAGGAGTGAGCCACCGTGCCCAGCCAGACTCTCCCTTTTCTAAATGCACTGTATATGCATTCCCTCCAGGCCAAGCACACCAGATACACTGGGTCTCTTCCCAGGACTCCTTCTACAACCCTTTTTCTGCCTGTCAACGTCCTGCTTCTCCAAAGTCCAGCTAACTACCTCTCCTCCCTGCACCCTGGTCAAAACGAATCCCTCTCCTCTCTGTGCGCATAGCCCTTTGCTTGACCTGGGTGGATTCAGTGACCTCATTGTACACTACATTTTGGTGGGTGGGCCCTGCCTCCTACCGTCTGCCCCTCTGCTAGGGGTGAGATGAGCAGGCATCGCCGTCTGCTCCCTGATCTCTCTTACTTATCTCCCTTCTCCTGTTTCTTCTCTCTTCTCACTGATTGGCGGAACACATGGAGTTCAAACTGTGGGTCTCCCTCCCTCCTTGTTCATATTCTTTCTCTTGCCCTTCTTTAGAGAGCATAGACAAACGCTGAATCACACACTTAATTTTTAAATTCTAATTCTCACCTACAAAAGCAACACCTCCAAGCTCAATCACACTGAAAACACAGATCTGTGGAATCCAGCAGGGATTTACTCCCTCGGTTCGTGCCTGGCTCCCTTTCCCCCCACCTCTACCCCCCGCCAATCTCCGGGCTTGCTGGAAGGATGACAGACAGGAGGAAAGAAGGGCAAAGGGCGAAGGAAGAGGGGAGGGGAGGAAGCGAGGCCTCCCAAGGAAGTGGGGAGGGGCCTGAGCCCACCCTCCTCGAGGAGCACCCCTCCGCTCACCGACGTGTCCTCCGAGCATGAGGCAATGATGTTGTCAATGAAGGGGTTCCATTTGATGTCCAGCACATTGCCCTGGTGGCCGCAGACCTTGGGGTAGTTGGGCTCAATCCTGCCTGTCTGCGGAGGAGAAAGGAGGGGGGGATTAGTTTGATGGCCCTGGGGTGGCCTTGGATGGAGTGTCTTCCTTCTGGGCCTCTCAATTGGACTGGAAGGGCCTGAGGACCTACTTGTGTTTTATTATTTTGTTTGATTTAATTTAATTAATTTATTTATTTGGAGATGGAGTTTTGCTCTTGTTCCCCAGGCTGGAGTGCAATGGCCTGATCTGGGCTCACTGCAACCTCCACCTCCTGGGTTCAAGCGATTCTCCTGTCTCAGCCTCCCGCATAGCTGGGATTACAGGCGTATGCCACTACTCTCAGCTAATTTTTGTGTTTTTAGTAGAGATGGGGTTTCATCATATTGGTCAGTCTGGTATCGAACTCTTGACCTCAGGTGATCCACCTGCCTCGGCCTCCCAAAGTGCTGGGATTACAGGCATGAGCCACTGTGCTCGGCCAGCTTATTTAATTAATTAATTTATTTATTTTGAGTCGGAGTCTTGCTCTGTCGCACAGGCTGGAGTGCGATGACAACCTCGGGTCTCTGCGACCTCCACCTCCCAGGCTCAAGCAATTCTTCTGCCTCAGCCTCCTGAGTAGCTAGGATTACAGATGCCCGCCACCACACCCAACTCATTTTTGTATTTTTAGTAGGGATGGGGTTTCACCATCTTGGCTAGGCTGGTCTCGAACTCCTGACCTTGTGATCCACCTGCCTCGGCCTCCCAAAATGCTGGGATTACAGGTGTGAGCCACCGCGCCCGGCCCCGTGTTTTATTTTTGTCTTTGGGCCCTGCTGAGCCAAGGCAGGCTGGGCCACATTGCTCTGCGGTTCTGTCCCTACCAACACTGAATGGTGCCCAGAGGCTGCACAGCCATGGTGGGGCAGGCTGCTGCTTGTTCAAACACACCTCGGCAAATGAGGAAAAGGTGCCGCTGCATTAAGTAAAAGTGTTTAAAGCTAAGCTGTTACTACCCACCTGAATGGCCAAAGCCTGGTGGGCAGCAGCCCTGGTAACATACACAGGCCCACATTCTGCCCCATTCACACACATCCAGATGCTGGGGTATACCCTCTCTCCCTGGTGCCCACACTCCCCACCTACTCCAGGGCACAGTCAGGTTTGGATCAGAAGGAGGCTCTTTCCCGCTGCTCCAGGAGTCAACGGAGAAGCCTGAATCTCTGAGTCTACCTAGGCACTCTTACACGAGCGAGCCATTCTCTCTACGATATGAATGGGGATCCTCGTGCAGTGTACATCTTGAACACCTGTATACAGTGCCCTGTGTTGAAAGCATAGTCTTCAGAGTCACACAGGCCTGTGTGTGAATCACAGCTCTGCTGCTTGTTAGCTATGTGGCTTAGAAAAGTTGGCCGGGCACAGTGGCTCACACTTGTAATCCCAGCACTTGGGAGGCCAAGGCAGGTGGATTACCTGAGGTCAGGAGTTCGAGACCAGCCTGGCCAACATGGTGAAACGATGTCTCTACTAAAAATACAAAAAATTAGCTGGGCACGGTGGTGTGTGCCTGTAATCCCAGCTACTAGGGAGGCTGAGGCGGGAGAATCGCTTGAACCTGGGAGGCAGAGGTTGCACTGAGCCGAGATCGCGCCATTGCACTCTAGCCTGGACAACAAGAAAAAAAAAAAAAAAAAAAAGGGGGAAAGTTAGTTTCTCTGAGCCTCAGTTTTCTCTCTCTAAAATGAGAATAGCAATGTCTACTTTTTAGCATCGTTGTGAAGATTAAGTGAGCTAAGAGGCTTAGCAAAGCACTTAGTGAAGAGAATATCAATAAATGCTCAATATATGACAGCACTTATTATTGCCCAGGTTAGATGACACCTCCTCCAGAAAGTCTTCCCTGGTCCCTTAGTGGATGAAGATCTCCTCTTCTGTGCTCTCACAGCATTCTGTGCTTCTCTCCATTATAACACAACCAGGCTGGGCACGGTGGCTCACACCTGTGATCCCAGGACTTTGGGAGGCCAAGGCGGGCAGATTACCTGTCGGGAGTTTGAGACCAACCTGGCCAACATGGACAAACCCCATCTCTACTAAAAATACTAAAATTAGCTGGTCATGGTGACACATGCCTGTAATTCCAGCTACTCGGGAGGCTGAGGCAGAAGAATCACTTGAACCTGGGAGGCAGAGGTTGTAGTGAGCTGAGGTCACGCAGCTTGGCTGCCAGAGCGAGAATCTATCTCAAAACAACAACAAAAACTACAGCCAGATCTGATTTACAGTTTATTTCTATTTGTTTGTGAGCAACTGAGGACAGAGTCTGTGTCCTTGTTTCTGAATCTCCAGCCCCTTACAGGAGTGGTACCCAGCAGGTGCTCAGTCCATGACTTCCTGGGAGGGGTGAGTCCACAAAAGGATGGAACAAGTGTGTATGGGTGTGGAAGGGCTGTTCCATGTTTAGTGGCTACAACGGTGGCAGAGAAGGGAGGAGAAATTGTGGGCAGAAGCTATACCTCCACCCCTCAGGTCTTTTTCATGCTACTTTTTTGGGGAGTTTGGAGGAAAGAAGGCAAGGAGGCTTCTCCAGTCACTGCCCATCTGCTAACAGTGGGTAGGTGGTCAGAAAAGACGGGCGTCTACGAGGAGGTCATACCGCTCCCTCCCTCAGATTCCTCGTCAGAATAATAAGGAGGAAGAGAACCAGTTTCTGCCAAGCCCCTGCTGCTGCACATGCCTAGCACTTCCCAGTGAGAGGAAGGAGAGTTATTTCAGAGTGTGTGTCCTGCCGTGACCTCTTCCCCACCACTTCCCGTCTGCATCTCTATCGGCTCATTTCCAGATCGTTTGATCTTTTGCAACAGAGCCGTGGCAGGATGGGCAGAGGAAAAAACAGGCCTGGAGAAGACGGCAGTGGTAGGAAGACACAGAACGAGGCAGCGAAAGAGAAGCAACGAAAGCCTCCGAGGACGGACCCAGGAGAACTTCACGGATGTTGTGGGTTGTGGGAAAATTACAGGATAGAGAAAAAGAATTTGGAGAGTGTTGATATCAGTAATGAATGGGCTTCCTCTCAATATTCTAAGAAAGATGCAATTAGGTTTGGAATATATTTTGAATTACTTTTGGGCTGTTAGAATATGATTGTTTAGGCCAGGCACGGTGGCTCATGTCTGTAATCCCAGCACTTTCAGAGGCTGAGGTCGGTGGATCACCTGAGGTCAGGAGTTTGGGACCAGCCTAGACAACATGGAAAAACCCTGTCTCTACTAAAAATACAAAAATCAGCCAGGCATGGTAGTGGGCACCTGTAATCCCAGTTACTCAGGAAGCTGAGGCATGAGAATGGCTTGAACCCAGGAGGCGAAGGTTGCAGGGAGCTGAGATCATACCACTGCATTCCAGCCTGGGCCACAGAGCAAGACTCTGTCTCAAAAAAAATTTTCTTTTTAATTTTAATGTTAATTTTTATTATTATTTTTTTGAGACAGAGTCTCACTCTGTTGCCAGGCTGGAGTGCAGTGGCATGATCTTGGCTCACTGCAACCTCCGCTTCCCAGGTTCCAGCAATTCTCTTGCCTCAGCCTCGTGAGTAATTGGCATTACAGGTGTCAGCCATCATGCCTGGCTAATTTTTTATATTTTTAGTAGAGACAGGGTTCCACTATGTTGGCTAGGCTGGTCTTGAACTCCTGACCTCAAGTAATCAGCCCACTTTGGCCTCCTAAAGGCATGAGCCACTGCATCCGGCTGAATCTGATTTTTTATAAAATGAGACTCTAAGCAGAGGCTGGGTCACATGTGACTGCGATTTATTAGGGTTACAACATTATCTTTAACTTTCGAAACAGCCTTGTTAATTAGGTATAAGGAAATTAAGGCCCAGAAAGGTTAAGGTACTTGGCCCAGGTCAAGCAGCCGAAAGCAAAGCTGGGATTTCCACACAGGTGTGATTCTCAACAGTGAGTGTTCTTGAACCCTACTGGTCACTGTTGGCCAGATCCCCTCCTGCGGCTCTGGCTTTTCATGGGCAGATAGGCTCTGCATCACCTGCTTCCACAGCCCACTTGCTCTCTGACGGAGTCGTTCCTTCCATGTGATCTCAAAAGCTGCCCTGGAGTGTTCCCTGAGCAAAACTGTCTGCATGAAATGTTTGGCACCCAGCCCAGCCCAGCCAAATCTGAGAGGCACCCAACCAGTCAGCAGGCGGCCACCAGATAACAGGAGCTTCTAGCCAGCAGCCCCTGCGTGAAACACTGGCGGAGAAGCTTGGGGAACATCACTGGAACCTATTCAGAACAGAAAGGAATGTACTTAGAATGGGGAGTGGACAGAGCCCCGCACT
>PVKV010019421.1:0-42290 GCA_004027835.1 Alouatta palliata | reverse complement strand
CTAAGATCCCCCTTCTAAGATCCCCCTCCTAAAAGCCCCCTCCTAAGTGCCACTTTCTGGCTCAAGAACCTGCTGAGGCTTCCCGCTGCCTGCCTGAGGGAAGGGAGGCAGTTGCTGGAGGGTCCTGTGCTCTGGGGACACCTCAGGCGGGGGCAGTCTGGCAGGGAGCAAGCAGCGGCCCTTGAGAGCTGAGTGTGTGGCGTGTGTTTTCATTCCTGACCTAAAGTGAACCATAAACACGCAGCAGTCGGACAGGGGAGGGGCAAGCCCTCCAGGCGGGGTTTACGTCCTCCTGGGGCAGCAGGCCCCCACCTGGCTGGCTGGCAGCAGTCTGTCTAGAACGGGCCCAGGAAATGGCAAGTTTAATCGTGCCCAGGAGCCAGAGGGTCCTTAACGCCCTAGGAAGTGTGTGGAGAGTTCTCACGCCCGCCCCTTTGCCCTATCCTGGGACCATCAAACCTCAGATATGCCTCCTCCAGGGCGGGGCAGATGCCTACCGACAGAGATGGGAGCAGACGCTCACAGAGGAGGAGAGGTACATGGCTCCTTAGAGGTACGGGAAGGTGCTCCGAGCGACCATCAAGAGAAACACAAATTCAAAGTGCAGTGCAACACTATTTTCCCCCGTCAGGCAGGTAAAATCCAAGTCTGACCACAGCAGAAAAGACGTCCTCAGACAGGACCCACTGATCCCTGGCATCTAACGCGGTGCACACCCCCAAGCAGGTGGATTCGCAGTATCTTCAGCCAAGTGAGAGCTGCATTTACTCTTTGACCCGATAACCCCACTTCTAGGGATGTATCCACAGATGCAAGGACTACGAAGCTAGTCACCGCCGCGGCGTGGAGCGGGGACAGGCTGGGGGCCACTCGGCGTCTCTCCCGAGGGCCCAGGGGGAATGAAGTACGTTCACATCACATAACACTGCGCAGCGGTAAAGACGATGGAGAAACAGTTCTACGCACTCTCCTATGGTCATCGCCAGGAATATGTTTGTAAGTGAAAAAAGCATGTTTATGTATATATAGACAATGTATGTTTTTTTAGATGGAGCCATCAGCTTGTATGTTTTACAGATGGAAATATAAGCCACAAAATGTGCTTTAAATTGTTACCTGTAGAAAACAGGTGGAAATGGCGTGATGGGGTAGGGATGGAAGCTAGACTTCTGTGAACATATCTTGGTTTCTAGATTTGGATTTAGAATCATGTCAATGTTTATGTAATTATTTAATTGAATTAAATTAACTTTTAATAGGAATTCTTAAAATTGAGAGCAAAATGAAACCGACTGACTTGCACTATCACCGGCTGACGACACGGCCTACCAAGCTCTTCCGAGTGATTTTCAAGTCCAGCCACTTGGACGCACACCCACACAGCCTGACAGCAGAAGACAGTGGCAAAAGAGGTTTTCGTTATTTTCAACAATCCTTTTCCAAATCATTTTAAAACGCGGTTTTGTCTGTATATCTGCATAACCCAAGGACTTTGAAAGTATCTAAAAATAATTTTAAACTATTTTCAGTACTTATACTGTTGATGGTAGTGTTGGTAAAGTCATTTTGGGAATATTGTGTGTGTTACAGGATGAAACAAATGAAAACTCTGCTGGGTACTGCTGAGATGTTCGGCGTGGGAGAAAGCAGACGTACTATCACTAGGATTAAGTAAAAACTATGCAGATCCGAATTAAGTATCAGTTTGTACTCATAACGTGTCTTTAAAAAAAAAAAGCCTTAGTTCTGTTCACTGACAAGCCCTAAAAATAATGAGAAATCCAGTAGTCACCAGCACAGCTAACACCCAGCTTGCGGTCTCTAAGCACCACTTCTCTTGAAGAGGACGAGGGGCTCTTGAAGAGAAGTGTATGCTGTCGAGTCTGGGCTAGGAAGTGTCTAAGATAATCCTGGAATGTCTTCTTATGTCAGAGAACAACGTGGCTGTCAAAGATGATGAGTGCCAAAATTCTTAGGGCTCAGGAGTTAAATCAGATAGGGTGGGCACTAGACAAAGACAGGAAGATTCGAATGTCAGTAAGGATAATAATTTTAATGAACAGGAACAGTAAACATTTAAACATTTATGTGTGTATGTGTATATACGTGTCTGTGTGCATGTGTGTATACATGTGTGTGCATGTGTGTCTGTGTGTATACATGCGTGTGCGTGTATACGTGTGTGCGTGTGTATGTGTGCATACATTTGTGTGCATGTGTGTATGTATACATGTGTGTGTGCATGTGTGTATATACATGTGTGTGCGTGTGTATACGTGTGTGCGTGTGTGCATGTGTGTATATACGTGTGTATGTAGCGCTTGTGTGATGTGTGACTGTTTTTGTGTGTACGTGTGTATTTGTACATGTGCATGTGCGTGTGTGTATGCTTACATGTGTCTGTATGTGTATATGTATGTGCACATAAACATTAAATGTTAAAAAATGTTTAAATTCAAGAATTTGTAGTTATACTTTAAAAACCCATTAGTCACTCTTGAAAGATGCCAGGAAAACGTTCATTATTTTATAAAGGAGCAAAGGAAGGGAAAGAATCAAGCGTTTTCCCTGCCTTTCCCATGCAAACTATACCTCAACATGACCAAAGGATTAATGAAGGAACGCTTCTTTTCACAGATACATTTTTGCTAATAAATAATGAAGGAAGAGAGAAGTAGAATATCACTGTTTTGGAAACCCTGATGGACAAATGAAAGTAGCATTAGGGTTAATGATCTATTCCTTCAGTTGTGCAGTCGGTTACCCATTGCTACACAAAACAAGTTACCTCTAAAATGAGAAGATTAAAACAACAGAGTTTTAGCTCCCAGTTTCTGTGGCCAGGCATTCGGACTCTGCCAAAGCGGGCCCTCTGCTCAGGGTGTTTGATGAGTCTGCAATCCAGGTGTCAGCTGGGGCTGCAGTCTTATGAGAAGGCTCCGCTAAGAGATTTGCTTCCAGCTCCCCATCGTGGGTGCTGGCAGAACTTCATTCCCAGTGGGCTGCCGGCCTGAGGACCTCAAGTCTCTCTGGGTCCTGCCCAGGTCCTTACTGCCCGCGTCTGTTCACAGGGCAGCGCACAGCATGCAACGGGCTTCCCCAGAGCCAGTGAGGGAGAGCACGCATCCAAGACAGATGCCAAGGTCTCTTTCAACCTAATCATGGAAGAGACAACACATCACTTTATTTTTTTTACTGTGTGCTTTGTGATGAGTAAGTCCAGCCACCGTTACAGAAGAGGATTGCACGACATCAGGAGGCAGGAACCTCCCACCGGGGGTCTCTTGGTAGCTTCCTGCCACATTTATGATCACCGATGGCTGCTGGCCTCACAAAAAGAGACCACCAGACATCATGTGCCCCCAATAGAAATGCATGCCCTGCTGATGAAGTGGGCTTGCCGGAAACCAAAACTCTCCCCTGAATCTGGGGAAGCATCGGAGCTGATGAGCAGCTGGATTGGCTTGGAGATTGGCAGGCCTGGGAACCCCAGCCATGCGGGCTGTAAAGTCCAGTCTGCAGGAAGCCGCACGGGGCAGAGACCCAGGAGGGGAATGGAGAGACGGAGGAGAAAGCTGCCAACTAAAGCCCAAGAGGTATGTCGGCCAGGAGACGGCGCGGCCTCGTGAGCATCCAGTGCAGCCACTGCTGTTGAGGCTGGACCACGAGCCCCACTGAAAGTCACCCTCAGGCCTGTATTCGTGGCTGCAATAGTGCAGGGAAGAGGTAAACGGAGGGGAAAAGGTGCCGGCTCCTCCGCATCCCGTTTTTGCCCCGTGGGTGACATCAGGGAGACGGGGAGATCACCTCAGTACCAAGGCTGGGAAACAGAAGGCTCAAACAAAAGGATCTGGCCTGGGGACCGCGGAGGAGGCTGCGAGCGGAAAGCGCCGTTGGGGGCAAAAGGGCTGCTTCTCCTTTCGGGCCTGCTGTCACGTCTGTGGCTGGGCTTGAATGATCACGTGGAGGATTCTGGCCTGGAGCCAGGCTCCTCAGATCTGATTCAACCAAGTAAGTTATTTTTTAAATGTAGAAGGTGGGAGCTGAGACCCTTCTCCCTTCCCTGGGGCGACACCCCATTGTGGTAGCCCGCCGTGAATGAAGTCTACCTCACCGTTCTCTAAAACACTGCAGAAGTAGGAAAAATGTAAAAACGAACTCCTTTGTTTGTTTGCAATTAAGGATGGGTTCATTTCTTGGCTAGATGTGATAACGGTTATTGTGGTCACGTGTTTTTAAAAGTCCTTATCTTTTATTCATGTGGCATTTTTTGTAGATAGAAGGGTACAATTTCTGGCACTTATCTCAAAACATTTGAGCCCGTAGATGACGGGACGCAGCATCAGCTGTGACCCGGCTCTTCCCAAAGGTGGGGTGATGGGCACAAGCACTTATTATGCTTTTGTTTCTTTCAGTCTGTTCGAACGTTTCCACAATAAAAGGTCAAAAACAAAGATGGCCAAACACCCAGTGCCAGTCCAGTGCATGGGAGTGCACCGCGGCTTTCTCCTTTAGCTCCATGGCAGGAAGATGTGAAGATGAGCTTTCCTCACTGGCCCTGCAATGAGCGACCCTGAAGCGTCACAGGCAGGGGAAGTGGATGGAGAAGCGACTTATGGGTCCAGGTGAGCCTTGGAGAGGGCTTGGCAAGGGGCCCTTGGGCACCATCTGAGCAGGAGGGCAGGATGCCAGGGCCTCACAAGCCCTGGGGTGATTGCACTTGGGCTCAAAGGGCCCGGTATGGTGAGGCAATACAGCTTCTCCTTACCTGTCCACATGTATGTGTACAGACACACACACACATGTGCATACACATATACACATACACACAGGCACATGTAAACACACAAGCACACACATAAACACATGCACATATACAAACACATGAACACACATAAAAACAGACACACATCATGCAGGCACTGCATACACACATGCACACATGCATATAACACACATACATATAAATATATGCAGAAACATACGTACACACAAGCACATGTCTGCACATATATGTACACATATGTACATCTATACACATATACATACAGATGCTACATACATACACATACATAGACATGCACACATATATACACATATAACATGCACATGTCCACATCACACACACATACACACTCTGATAAGCTACATCACTGGAGGGGCCCTGGGTGGAGGGACAAGATTGTCAGCCTGCGTAAGCCTGAGCCAGGGACACGGAGGTGTCACACCAAGAGCACCTACCCGGCCCTCCCTACAGGATCTCACACAGACATGGACACCGGCCAGGAAGCGCCCACGCTAGGAGATGAGCCCCCTTCCACATGGGCAAGGGGGGAACTGGGAGAGCAGAGGCCTCCTTGGGACCAGGGGTAGGCTTGTTCCTACAGTTCACATGGTGCCAGTCTTTGTACCTTCAGCCTCAAACGCATGCGACACAGGTGGGGAAACCAAGGCCTGGGGGAAGGGGCTGGCTCAAGTCCCTGGAAAGTCTGAAGTGAGCAGAACTGGAATGGTGATGGTGATGGTGACGGTGAGGGTGAGGGCGAGGGTGAGGGCGAGGGTGAGGGTGGTGAGGGTGCGGGTGAGGGTGAAAGTGAGGTCTGGCATTGGCTGAAGAATTGTTTGGATCAGAGTGTGTGTTTGGATTAGGGTTAGGGTTGGAGTTAGGGTTAGGGTTAGGGTTGAAATTAGGGTTTGGGTTAGGGTTGGAGTTAGGGTTAGGGTTAGGGTTGAAATTAGGGTTAGGGTTGGAGTTAGGGTTAGGGCTAGAGTTAGAATTACGGTGAGGTCTAGAGTTAGGGTTTGGGTTAGGGTTGGAGTTAGGGTTAGGGTTAGGGTTGAAATTAGGGTTAGGGTTGGAGTTAGGGTTAGGGCTAGAGTTAGAATCAGGGTGAGGTCTAGAGTTAGGGTTTGGGTTAGGGTTACAGCTAGGTTGTGATCAGCACGAGGCTTAGGGTTAGGGTCAGGGTTTTGGTTCCGGTAGGGTTTGAGCCAGTTTATGGTCAACATGAGACTTAGGGTTAGGGTTAGGATTGGAGTTAGAATTGCTAGGGTTAGGATTCATGTTTCTGTTAGAGTTAGGGTTAGTGTTTGAGCCAGCTTATGGTCTTCATGAGGTTTAGGGTTAGGGATAGGCTTGGAGCTGGAGTTAGGGTTAGGGTTAGGGTCCACGTGAGTTAGGGTTAGGGTTAGGGTTAGGGTCCACGTGAGTTAGGGTTAGGGTTAGGGTTAGGGTTAGGGTCCACGTGAGTTAGGGTTAGGGTTAGGGTCCACGTGAGTTAGGGTTAATTATGGCCCATGATACTTTACTTCATGTTCCCTCACTTTACCCATCTGATGAGATTCTTCACCCTTTCCCAGGGCTTCTTTTATACACTTGCACTCAAATGCACTCCCTCTGAGACCCACCCCTCCATCCTCATCGTGCCAGGGAGCTGTCCCCGTGTCCTGCTCTGCTCTGCTCTGCTCACCCCTCATCTCGAGGGCCTGGTCAGTGTCTCGCCCCCACTCTTTCTCCTCCTGGGTGGCCTGCAGTGCCGCCGTCCCTGCACCTCCTCCTCCTGTGTAGCATGTCTTCCGGGAACTCCTGTTTACTGAGCATCCCAGCTGGGCCCTGAGCTATCAGGCTCTGCCCTCTCCGCATCTGGGGCTACTGAAGTTCTGTGCAGATCATGTTACAGTGGAGGTGGGAGTTCCAAGAACTGCCACGGATGAGGCTGATTGCTCAGCTTCTGTGGTTGTGCAGAGCCTCTGCTGTCTTGCAGCGGAGGTTGGGTTATGTCCCTGCCCCTAGGAGGTCGGGGACAGCGTCTCTGTGAGCTTAGCTTTCAGAGTAGGACTCTGGAGAACCATCAGCAGGAGGCCCTGCACGCTGGGATGTGGAGTCCACCATGGCCACGGGTCTCACTCACACTCTAACCTCCCTAGACCTGTCCTTCCCCTTCTTCCTCTGGAGAAGCCTGGATTTGGCCAGCTGTTTGCCTCCTCCCAAGGCCCCGCTGGCTGACCTGCCCTGCTGAAGGGCCATCTTCGGCTCAGGCCAGTCTTGCCAATTCCCCTGAAAGAGAAGTTCCCACTCACCGAGTCATTTCCTCACACCTCCTCACGGTCCACCCACGGAAATGTGGATCCCACCATGGTCAGCCCACCAGAACCTCTCACTGAGGAGGTGACAGCCCTTTGGACTCCCATGTCCCTAGAGCCCAGAGCACAGCTGACAGACAGCACCTTCATGCACCCGCCAGCAGCCTTTGGCCAAGTCAGTGAGTCCCTAGCTCTTCTTAAAAATTGTTTGAATAAGGTGCTGAGTAGCTCTAAATGAACGCCAATTTACCCACCATGAAGGTGAAGGAATGGAATTAAGATGATCTCTGAGGCCACTGTGCACCCTGCCCTGAAACACCCATGTGTCAATGTCCCAGAAGTAACCGCAAAACCACTTCCCCATGCGGCTCCATGACACACACTCCCTCGTTCTGCTCCTTCTCTGGCCTCTTCTTTCATCTTTATAGTCCTGCATTTGGGTCCCTAAAATGCCGGGGCTCCTCAGGGTTTGGTCCTGGAGTCTCCTCGCCCATCATACATTCTGCATCCACAGACTGCCATGTTCCCGTTCATTCAACAGTCGCCCCTCTGCCACTCACCCCCAGAGCCAGCTCCAGCCCCGACCGCCGGTCTGAGCTCCGGCCCGTGGAAGGAAAAGCCTGCCAGGTATCTACTGTTGGATGCCTCAGATGCACTTTAAATGCAAGTTGCCCAAAACTGACCACATCATCCAGCCCTTTCATCACTCCCAAGGTAATCTTCCTTCAAAGTTCTCCATCTCAGACAGTGGTTCCTCTTGTTACCCAGGCCAGACATGTCAGCGTCATTTTGAAATCTTTCTCCTCCCCATCCCTCCTACACCCAATCAATCATAAATAGAGTAAAATATGCATATCATAAACCCTAATGCAACTCATGAAAAGATAAAACAGGGAGTATAATAACTTAGTTCATAGAAGAGGTAAGTGAAATACAAAATAGTCAACTAATCCAAAAGAAGGCAGAAAAAGAGGAGGGAAATGGTACAAAGAACAGAGGAAATGAACAGGAAACGAATAGCAGATAGTAGATTCAAACTCAACCCTATCAACCATCACATTAAATGTGACTAAGGTAAACAAGGATGTAAGACAAAGATTATTGGCCGGGCGTGGTGGCTCATGCCTGTAATACCAGCATTTTGGGAGGGTGAGGTGGGTGGATCACTGGAGTTTAGGAGTTCGAGACCAGCCTAACCAACATAGTGAAACCGTCTCTACTAAAAATACAAAAAAAAACAGCCGGGCATGGTGGCATGCACCTGTAATCCCAGTTACTTGGGAGGCTGAGGCATGAGAATAGCCTGAACTTGGGAAGCAGAGGTTGCAGTGAGCAGAGATTGTGCCACTACACTCTAGCCAGGGTGACACAGTGAGAGTCCATTCTCAAAAAAAAAAAAAGAAAAGGCAAAGATTATCAAACTGGATTTTAAAAGCACAAAGCGGCTGGGCATGGTGGCTCACTGCAATCCCAGTGCTTTGGGAGGATGAGGCAGGAGGACTGCTTGAGGCCAGGAGCGTGAGACCAGCCTGGCCAACACACTGAGACTTCATCTCTACCAAAAGTTAAAAACTAGGTGGGGTGGAGCGGCTCACACCTGTAATCCCAGCACTTTGGGAGGCCAGGGAAGGCGAATCACTTGAGGTCAGGAGTTTGAGACCAGTGAAACCCTGTCTCTACTAAAAATACAAAAATTAGCCGAGCATGGTGGCACGTGCCTATAATCCCAGCTACTTGGGAGGCTGAGGCAGGAGAATCACTTGAACTGGGGAGGTAGAGGTGTAGTGAGCCCAGATTGGGCCACTGCACTCCAGCCTGGGTGACAGAGCAAGATTCTGTCTTAAAAAAAAGAAAAAAAAAGTTAAAAATGTAGCCAGGTGTGGTGCCACATGCCTGTAGTCCTAGCTACTAGAGAGGCTGAGATGGGAGGATTGCTGGAGTCCAGGACTCTGAGGTTGCAGTGAGCCACGATTGTACCACTGTATTCCAGGCTGAGCGACAGGGGGAGACTCTGCGTCTTAGGGAAAAAAAAGCAAGAAGTGACAATATGTGGTCTGCCTGATATGATACATACTTTAAATATAAAGAACAGGTAAAAGAATGAAAACAATGTAAAGGAATGGAAAATTTATAAAATGCAAGCATTAATGGTAAGAAAGCTGGAATAGAAATATTAGTATTTAGTACAGGGAATATTCCAAAATATAAAAAGGGACATTTCATATATATAAAAAAGGACCAATTCATCAAGAATATCTAACAATTCTAAATGTATATGTACTTAATTACAGAGAATCAAAAAATGAAGTAAATTAATAGAACTAAAAGCATAGACAAATTCTCAATTGTGATGGGTAATTAAGACACTGTCATCTCAGTAACTCACAGAACAAGTAAATCAAAAATGAGTAAGAATCCAGTAGCCTTGAGCCACAGCAATCATCTAGGCCGAACTGTCGCTCACAGAACACTATGCCCCACGGCAGCAGCGTATATATTCTTCACGTGCACAGTGAACATTTTCCAAAATAGGCCATATGCTAGGCTGTAAATTAAGTCTCCACAAAATTAAAAAAGATGTAAGTGATACAGAGTATGTTCTCTAACTACAACAGAGCTTAATTAGAAATCCATAGCAACAAGCTATAAGACACCTGAAGAGTACTCAACATTTGAACAATTAAATGACACATTCATCAATAACTCAGGGGTCAAACAGGTATCCAAGGAGACAAAGGAAGACAGTTTTAACTAAATGGTTATAAAAATGCGACCTGCCAATACGTGTGAGGTAAGGTCAATGTCATGCTTTGAGGAAACTCCACAGCTCTAAATGCTCACGTTAGGAAAGAAGGAAGGTCTAAAACCACTGACCTAAGATTCCACTTTGACAATCTAGAAAACAGCAACACCAACAGCAAATGAAACCCGAGTAAGTAAAGAAAGGAAGTAAGAGAGTGTGAAAATAGAAGAAAAAAAAAAAAACCAAAATCAATAAAATGAAGGCTGGTTATTTGAAAAGATCAGAAACATTGTAAAGCTCTGGCTAGACTGATCAAGGGAAAAAAATCCACAGATGACTAATATCAGGAATGAAAGACGAGACATCCCTTCAGATACCACAGACATCAGAAGAATAAAATAATATTATTAAGAACTTCATGCAATTACATTTGACCACTTCGATGAAATGGAAACATTTATTGAAGGTCACAACTTCCCAAAATTTACACAGAAAAATAAAATTTAACTAGTTTTTATCTATTAAAGTTGTTGAATTCATAATTTGAAGCCTTCTACAAAGAACACACTTCACCCAGACGGTGCTACTGATGAACTCCGTCAAACGTTTAAGAATAAAATAACACCAGTCTTAATGACATCAGAAAGAAGGAGAAACACTTGCCAACTCATTTTCTAAGTTAAGTTTTTGTCCTGTACCAAAACTGGACAAAGATGTTACAAGAAAAGAAAACTACAGGCCGGGTACAGTGGCTTATGCCTGTAATCCCAGCACTTTGAGAGGCCAAGACAGGGGGATTGCCTAAGGTCAGGAGTTCAAGACAAGTCTGGCCAACATGATGAAACCCTGTCTCTACTAAAAGTACAAAAAAATTAGCCGAGCGTGGTGGCACGCACCTGTAACCCCAGCTACTCGGAAGGCTGAAGCAGGGGAATTGCTTCAAGCAGGTAGGTGGAGGTTGCAGTGAGCTGAGATCACACCATTGCACTCTAGCCTGGGCGACAGGCAAGACTCTGTTGAAAGAGAGAGAGAGAGAGAGAGAGAGAGAGAGAGAGAGAGGAAGGAAGGGAGAAAGCAAGCAAGCTACAGACCAATATAATGCATAAACATAGACATAAAACCCCTAATAAAATATTAGCAAATCAAATCCAGCAATATATAAAACAAATAATACATCATGAAAAAGTATGCAAAAATATAAGGTTTATTTTTAACATTAGAATATCAATTAATAGAATAAACGATAAATTTTATGTAATTCGCTTAATAGATACAGAAAAATATTTGACAAAACGCAACATCCATGAATGACAGAAACTCTCAGCAAACTAGAGATAGAAGGGAATTTCCTCAACCTGATAAAGGTCACCTACAGATAAACTACAGGAACATTCAAGCTAGTGAAATGGTGCAAGAGCAAACTTTCTCACTGTGCTCAGAAACAAAGGAAGTGGCTCTCACACATATTAAAAATGGTACTGGAGGTCCCAGCCAGTGGAAGTAAGACAAGAGAAAAAATACAGATAGAAAAGGAAGAAGTACAACTACCTGTTGTCACATGTGACATAATCATGCAGGTAGAAAATTCAGCTAGGCTTAGTGGCTCATGCCTGTAATCCTAACATTTGGGGAGGCTGAAGTGAGAAGATTGCTTGAAGGCAGGAGTTTGAGACCAGCCTGGGCAACATAGCAAGACCCAATCTCTGCAAAACATATAAAAATTAGCAAGGCATGATGCCTCCTGACCTTAGGCAATCCCCCTGCCTTGGCTTCCCAAGGTGCTGGGATTACAGGCATGAGCCACAGCACCTGGTCTGTAGTTTTCTTTTCTTGTAATATCTTTGTCCAAGTAGTCCTAACTACTTGGGAAACTGAGGTGGAAGGATCACTTGAGCCCAGGAATTTGAGGCTACAGTGGGCCAAGACTGCACCACTGTACTCCAGCCTGGGCAACAGAGCAAGCCCCTGTCTCAAATGGGAGGAGGAAGAGGGAGAGGGGGAGGAGAAGGAGGAGGAGGAAAAGGAGGAGGAGGAGGAAGAAGGAAGAAGGAAGGAGGAGCAGGAGGAGCAGGAAAGAAAAAAGATAAAATCCTAAGGCAGAAGAAAGAAAAAGAGAGAAAGAAAGGAAGGAGGGAGGGAGGGAGGGAGGGAGGGAGGGAGGGAGGGAGGGAGGAAAGAAAAAGAAAATCCTAAAGCATTTACCAGAAAAGAACAAAAGAACCAAAAACACTATGAACTAATAAATACATTATCAAGGTTACAGGATACAAGATTAATATACCAAAAATGCGTTCCTATAGCCTAGCAAAAAAACGGTTGGAAAATAAAACTAAAAATACAATACCATTTACGAGCATTGGAAAACAAAGTACCTAGGCACAAGTGGAAAACATGTATTCTCAAAGTTACAAAATATTGCTGGGAGAAATTAAAGAAAATCTAAATGAATGAACAGGGCTGGGCATAGTGTCTTAAGCCTGTAATCCCAGCATTCTGGGATGCCAAGGTGAGTGGATTGTTGGAGTCCAGGAGTTCGAGACTAACCTGGCAACACAGCAAAACCACGTTTCTACTGAAAAACAAAAATGCAAAAAATTAGCCAGGTGTGGTGATGTGTGTTTGTAGTCCCAGCTACACGGGAGGCTGAGGTGGGAGAATCACCTGAGCCCAGGAGGTTGAGGCTGCAGTGAGCTGAAATCCTGCCACTGCACTCCAGCCTGGACAAACAGAGTGAGATCCTGTCTCAAATAAATAAATGAATGAATGAATGAATGAAATAAATGGTTGGGTATACCATGTTCATGGATTGAAATATGTCAGTTCTCCTCATATTGATCTATGTGATCAATCCAATGAAGCATCATGCCCAACTGGTTTTGCTTCCTGGGCATACCTCAACACTAGACTATTCTCTTGGTCTCCATCACCTCCCACCTAACCCAGGACACCACCTGCATGTCTGCAACAACATTTAGCTGGTCCTCTACTTCCAATCATCCTTGAGACTTCAGCCACAGAAAGATTTCAAACAAATGGATGTCAGATCCTGCTTTAAACTGCATAGTGGCTCCCCACTGCCCATGAGATGAGACTCAGGCTCCTTAAACAACACTCAAGGCCCCTGCTTACATCTCCAGCCTCAGCTCTTGCCACATTCTCCAAGCCCACTCCCCGCACTGCCGGCACAGAGAGCTTCTTTCCATTCCCTGAGTGTCCAGCCCCTTTCCTGCCCTTGGCTGACCCTCAGCTGGTGAAGGAACACCCCCACCTCACCCTCCCCTGTTCTTCTACTAACTCCCTTTCTGATTCAACGGATTACCTTTGTGCAGACAGTCCTCCCTAATAGATGATACATGCCATGGGGGTGGGGGTGAAGAATGTCTTGGCCACATCCACAGCTATCAGCAGTGTGCCTGCCACCCACACGTGTGCTCAGGAGGCATTGGATGCAGGAACAGTGGGCAGTAAGGCGTGTCCAGTGGAAAGCGACGTGTCCATGGTTTTGATGTCCTCCTAGGGTGTGGAGGAGGGGTGATGAGACCGTGTCAGCTGGAACACAGAGACAGGCACACAATGCCACAGTGCCCATGTCACACCCTTCCAGGCCCTGGCCAAAGCCTGGCTGCTCCTCCCCCGGCAGCTTGCCCCCTGGCAGATTCATAAAGGGACCAGGTGCCCCAGACAGCTAAGGTGGGCTCAGCCTGAGCCTTGACCTGAGTAAGGGACATTGCATATGCCCCTGACTCAACCAGCTAGCCCTGGTACCATGTTCCCTGGGACCCCCGAGTGAGTCCTGTGGTCCTAGCCCCAACTTGAGGCAGTGCTGTCTGTGTGGACACTGATGATACCTGCTGTGGATTAGAAGGAATGGCCAGCGGGGACAGCACTAACTGGATGGCCTGAGGGTTATGGCCAGCACCCTGCAGCCACAGTCTGAGCTCCCCAGGATGCTGTGGAGAGCCGGGTGCTCCTGAGCTTCCCAGGCCAGCCTGCCAGCCAAAGCCTTCCCTCCAAAGCAGAAAAGAAGCTGCCATGTCCAGGGCTTCATGTTGGGATCAAAAGGGCCCAAATTATCCCCCAGAATAAAGTGATTCCACCGTTAGTTTTAAAAGGCAGCAAAACTAGCTTAAGTCTGGCAAAAATCGGGTGGAAAAAAAAACTCAAAATCAAATGAGGCCTCCAAGGGACGGCGAGCAAGGCGTGACTATGAAGAGGCATGAGCCCAGAGTTCAGGGCTGAACACCCGGGCCCCAGCCTGGCGGGCCGCATCCTGCACCCTGTCCCAGCAGCCCTGCCCCGGCCAGCCCTCTCCCCTTCTACCAATATCGGGCTCAGGATCTCGACACTCACCCCAGAAGCTCTGCTGCCTCCAAGACTGGCCCAAGCCTGGAGGACTGTGAGGGAGAAGGCAGCAGACTCGGGACTGGGCAGGAGGTGGCTCCCACCGAGGAGTCACCAGCGGCTGTGCCTGGAGCCGGAAGTGACGACGGGAAGAAACCCAGGCAGGTGGTGTGGGGCAGAGTCCACGGGAAAGGCGGGAAGGAGGTGCTCTCGTGGTCCACACCCAGTCCTGCCCGTCTGGATCTGCCAGGGCCACCCTTTGTCCCTTCCCGCCATGGGAGGGAGACAGTCTTCGGCCCACACGCCCCCACAGTACCTCTAGGGACCCCACAGCCCTGGACCCCATGGAAAGGCCAGGCCCTGCCCTCAAGCATTCTGGAGAGTTCTGGGTGCCTTGCCAGGGCTGGCGTTGGGGAAACAGCATTTTACGTTTCAGGGCAGCCCTCATTTGCTAGGACACGGGCCACTGGGGACTCAGCGTTTGTGTAAGATATGGGCACTTCTAAGGATGACACGTTTACATCCCCGAAACCCATGTACTGAAGTCCTCACTCCCGAGGTGAGGAACGAAAAGGTGGGGCCTCTGGTAGGTGATGAGGTCATGAAGGCAGAGCTGTCATGAATGGGAGGAGTGTCCATACAAAACAGGCCGCGGGGCACTCCCTCGCCCTTCCACCGCATCAGGACACGGGGAGAAGGCACTCTCTGGACCAGGAAGCAGGTCCTTGCCAGACACCAGGCCCACCAGTGCCTTGATCTCAGACTTGCAGCTTCCAGAGCGGACAGCAAAGCAATTCCGTTGTTCAGGAGCCACCCAGGCCCGAAGGAACTCAGAAGGGCCCCACCAAGGAACTCAGGCAGGTGCAACCCAGGGACTCTTAATGGGCTGAGGACACTCTTTGGCTCTATTTTCATGTAAAGCAACAGCCCTGCAGCAAAACAAGTGGTCAATCGGAGACTGAGCGTTTGCTTGGCAGGCAGCCCAGACAGGCCCGGAGAGGGCGGAAAGTGCTGGGCCGTGGCTCCCAGCTCCAGAGCACCCCTAGAGGCCCCTGGGTGACCCAGGCAGGGAAGCCTCATGGGCATCCAGGAGCAGGAGTGCTGGCGGTGGCGCTGATGACATGCCTGCTGATGGTCCAGGCAGGGCTGTTGGCTCTAAGGCCGAGAGGGGACTGAGGGTTTCTAGACGGCCGCCACCTGTAAGCAGAGCTGTGCGAGGAGCCCATCGAGGCCAGCAGCAGCCCCTGCAGAGTCCACTCCCGCAGACGCTAAGAGACAGATGTCACTGGGGGGCCTGTGGCTGTTGGCCCAGAAAGCAGGAAAAGCCCCGCAGCACCTCACCCCCGCTTGCCTCCCTCCCATCCTGATACCCCGGGAGTCTCCCCCAAGCTGCCGGGCCAAGGGCACGCCTCCCTGCAGGTGTTCCCAGGGTTATGGTCCACACAGCCACTGCTGAGAGGGTGTAGCCAGCTATGAGTAAGTATGCTGGCCAGTGGTGTGAGACGGGGCAGGAGCCCCAAGGGAAGGGGCTGGGCTGTGGGCAGCGTTCTTGGGGGCAGCCTTGCCCGGGGATGGCATGGGGTAGCCTGCCTGGGGAGGCTGAGCCAGGCAGGGCACAAAGCCCAAGCGTTTCAGCCAGGCAGGGGCACTCTGGCTTCTCCCTCACCAACCCCACCTCCTCCATCTTCCCTACAAAACATTTTGCACCCAAGTTCTCTGCCTCTGCTTCTGGAGACTCCAACCCTCACTGGAGAAGAGTCAGTCATCTGGGATTTGGAGCTGGGTCACTCACGGCCCACTGGCAATGAGAACCCATCACTGGTCGGCGGAGACAGCCGGCCCCTGGCACAAGGTGTCGTCCTGTCCAGTCCAGTAGTAAAACTGGTTCCAGGGTCCAGTGAGAAG
Organism: Alouatta palliata; assembly: GCA_004027835.1. Lineage (NCBI taxonomy): Eukaryota > Metazoa > Chordata > Mammalia > Primates > Atelidae > Alouatta > Alouatta palliata. The sequence continues at coordinate 26,218 of PVKV010019421.1, read as the reverse complement.
GTTGGGGAAGGGGGTGTGCTGGGGCCCAGCTGCTGTGTTTGATGAATGCACAGACACGAGGGGTCCCAGGAGAGAGTGAGTAAGGTGCAGGCGGCCGAGGCCTCACTGAGGTCCCCCGGCTGGAGTGTGGAGAAGCCGCACAGGGGCACAGCAGTCTCGCTTCCTGGTCAACGCCCAGCCAAGACCAGGGCCCCATCTGGAGAACCCAGGACCCTGGACAGGGAGAAGGCAGTGTGTGGTGCCTGAAGGTTTTAGTCCCCAGCCTCTTAGGAAGCTTCTGAGCCTGCAGACAGACTCGGCCCACCCCTCACTCCTCCACCATCAGGCCCTGGCCCCTCTTGGGTCCTAGGGCTCTGACTGAGTGAAGCACCAGCAACATCTAGTAAGCAGGGCGTGGGCTGCAGGCCCGGCCAGCTCGGGGCACAGGAGTGGGCTGCAGGCCCGGCCAGCTCGGGGCACAGGAGGGGGCTGCAGGGCTGGTCAGCTCGGGGCACGGAGTGGGCTGCAGGCCCGGCCAGCTCGGGTCACAGGAAGGGGCTGGAGGGCCAGCCACCTCGGGGCACAGGAGGGGACTGCAGGCCCGGCCACTTCGAGGCACAGGAGGGGGCTTCAGGCCCGGCCAGCTCGGGGCACAGGAAGGGGCTGCAGGCCAGCCAGCTCGGGGCACAGGAGGGGGCTGCAGGCCCGGCCACTTCGAGGTACAGGAGGGGGCTTCAGGCCCGGCCAGCTCGGGGTACAGGAGGGGGCTGCAGCCTGGCCAGCTCAGGGCACACAAGGGGGGAGCAGTGGTGGGACTGGATGCTGAGGCACCTGATGGGGAAGCCGAGACCCAAGAGCCTTGTCCCGAGACACAGGGTTTGACACCCTGGCAAGGCCCCTGGAGGTGGAGCAAACCCGGAGCTTCCTAGAAGCGTGGGCAACATTCCCACTTTCGCCGGGCAGGGTGGAGATGCCGGAACTGCCATGGCTAGTGGAGGGTGGGCGTGGGCGGGCACGTGGTGAGAGCCACCAAGCACTGGTTCCCTGGGAAGACCAAGGTCATGCCGCTCACCTGCGCCACGCTGGTTAACAGGGAGTGGCAGCTGTGCCACAGGAACCAGCATCACAGGGTTTGGCTTGCCGAGGGTGGAGGGAATCAGACCCCTAAACAGCAGAGGCCATGAAGCTGAAGGGCATCAAGGGGCCTGCAGGGCTTATGGGATGGCAGCAGAGCAAGGCAGGGCCGCCAGCGAGGGCAGTGCTCAGCTGGAGCCAGCAGAGGGGTCCAGGAGGGCTGAGTGTGGTCACCCTGATAAAGAGCCCCAGTTGGGCCCACACTGCGCCTGAGTTCGTTTTGAGCCCCGGTATCTGCTGACTGAAGAGGTGGCCAGGCCTGCGAGACTAAGGACACTCCCGCCATCAGCAAGTTGCATGACAAGGACTTTCCCAGGGACTATGTGCAGCGGAGAGAATGTCCTGGCATCCGGGAGCCATTGGGCATACAGGCCCTGAGCTGACACTGGTCCCCAGAGGTCCCCAGGGCTCCATCACAGTGGGACACATGACAGGCAGTTAATACCGGAGTCCTGCCCAGGACCAGCTCACATGAGCCCACAGGGCCTACAGACCCACCGGGGTACATCCTGGCCTCTGAGCCTGCGACTGGGATGAACACCTGGGAAGTGACTGACACCCCTGTTGCATCTTTGGGGTACAGGTGGTGGTGGGAAGGCCAAGAGGGACACACTAGAGGCCAAGACTGTCCCCTCCTGCCCGGGTCCCAAAGCAGCAATGGCATCTTGGGAGCGCGGAGAGAGTATGGTGGCCTTGCTCTCTCTTCATGCGGTTCAGTGTGGCCCCACAGGGTGGGATTCCTGGAGGGCCACGTGACAGCCGAGGGCAGCCCAGTGCAGCAGGCCCGGGAGGCCCAGGTACCGGGGTTGGCCATCGCCTGGACGAATACACCACGGATCAGAAACAGCTCACGTTCCTGTGCAATTTGTGTGGAATAGACAAAGGCATTTGTGATTCTTCCAGGGACCTCTGCCAATAATACAGGACAGAGAGAGCAGCTGGCCAGATGCCCTGAAAAGCACAACACTGACCTATGACCTTGAAGACAGGATGCTGATGGTGTCGGAGAGGAGATAGCCAGGGACAAATGAAGCCAGGCTGAAGCTGCTGCACCGGAAACGTTTAGGGGGCTGGGGGCTAGATTCCTGCCAGGCGTCCCCTCCAATTGCACTGGGCACCTTCCCTCAGAAGGAAACACGAGGTCTCAGGGGTCTCTGCAGGCTCCTGAGGGAGTGCATTCCACACCCGAAACATGGTTCCAGCTGGTAGGCGAGATGGCCAAGGCGGGCAGGTCCAGTGGAGCTAGCCTGCACAGGGGACACGACGGGCACCAACCACGGCCCCAAGTCACAGAATCCTGCGCTTTTGAGGTTTCCTCTCAGGCAGTGGCCTAGGGCACAGAGAAGCAGGTCCTGACTGAGGACTTTGGCCAGAGCTGCCCAGCAGGAGGGTGTGACCACCACCATCAGGGCTGCCTTGGGGACAGTGGCTCCTGAGGGCCCAGTGGCTGGCACAGGCAGGGTTTGCTCCAGAACTCTTCATGGACAGCCCACCACAGTCTGCTCCAACACAGACACACCCCTGTGACTGCCCTCCCTGCACAGCCACTGAGGAATTCCTTGAGAAATACCCCCGCCACTGTCCTCCCTGCACAGGCACTGTGGAGGTCCTTGAGAAATACCTTGACCCCAACTGTCCCATCCCAACCCGCACCATCAGGCACCCTCAGGGCCTGCCCACCCACAAGCACAGGGTTCTAGGGCAGCTCTGACCAGCTGGAGCCTCCAGCTTGGGCACTGCCCTGCGGGGGATTTCTTTGACCAGCCCCTCACTGTTGACCCCGAGTTCTTGCATCCCAACAGGCAGCACCACTGGCTTCACCCAAAATCAGCACAGAGGCCAGTGGATGAGGGAAAGCTGTGGCGGGGCTCTGCACACCGGGAGACCGAGCCCCACGCTGCTGCTCAGGAATCCGTGTCTGAAGACGGTGAGGACCCAGCTGCCACTGCACTGCTGCTGGAGGGCCACTGACCCACGGAGGGGCTCGGGGCAGGGCCAGGGCGGCTTCCTGCTGGCGAGCCAGAAGGGTGGCTGGTGTGGCCAGGGCGTGGAGGGGCGACAGTGGCACAGGTCCTAGTGGGCACACAGACACCAGGACTCCAGAGATGGGCATGATCGGGTAAGCGAGGCCCAAATCAGGCTCACTGAGTGCTATGGTTTGGTGTCCCCGCCCAAATCTCCTGTGGAATCATAATCCCCAGTGTTGGGGGAGGAGCCCGGTGGGTGATGACTGCATCACAGAGGTGGGTCCCTCTGCGTCTTCGTGATACTGAGTGCTCGTGAGATCTGGTTGTTTAAAAGTGCACAGCACCTTCCCTTCGCTCCCTTCCTCCTTCTCCGGACACGGGACGACTGCCTGCTTCCCCCTCACCCTCCGCCATGACTGTAAGGTTCCTGAGGCCTCCCCAGCCACGCTTCCTGTGCAGTCTTCAGAACTGAGTCAACTAAACCTCTTTTCTTTATAAATCACCAGTCTCAGGTCGTTGTTTATAGCAATGTGAAAAAGGACCAATATGCTGGGTCTCCCCAGGCATGAACGAAGGAGGGACTCAGGAAGTGAACGGAATTTAAAAGGGATTAGAGGCTGGGGCTGGTGGCGTGCAATCTTAGTGCTTTGAGAGGCCAATGCAGGAGGATCACTGAGGCCAGCTTAGGCAACCATATACCGAGACCCCTAACTACTCAAACATTTCAAAACTAACCAGGCATGGCAGTGTGCTCACGCCACAGCACTCCAGCCTCGGCGACAGAGCAAGACCCTGTCTCTAAAACAAAACGGATCAGTGGCAGTCCTCCCCACCTGTGTCCGGAACTGTCGTCTGCACGGTTCAGTGACACTACAGCTCTCATGGCAGCATTCAGTGTGTGGGACCGAGAAGCCTGGAGAAGTAAGTAATCCTAGTACACCGCGCAGGTGAACTCCGGCTGAAGGCAGAGGAGCCGTCCTGATCCAGAGATCCCTGAGCAGGTGAACCTGGGTTCCTCCCCCTGCAGCAGCTCCTGTTCTAGCACTGCTTCCGAGATGCCCTTCGCCACAGTCCCGGCAGCGCCCTTGCTGGCCCCCCCTCACACCCGAGCCTACTGGTCCTGGCCCGGCCAGCCTCAACCTCAGCCTCCTGGCCTGGGGCATGCCCTGTGCCTACCCTCCAAACTTCTCCCCTACTCCCCACTCACCACCTCCCCTGCAATCTGCCCTACCTGGCTTGGCTCTGCCCACCTCCCAGGCCCCCGGGCCCTCTGGAGGCCATCTTCATTCTCACCGACTCGGCAGGCAGCCAGCCCTCCCCACAGCACGCTGAGCAAGAGCAAATGCAGCCGGGAGCTACTTGGAGCACGACTGATCTGCACATTCTCAGTGCTCCTGTTTATTTATAAAGTTACATCCTAAAAGGGATTCAGACAACCAATAGTTATAAAGAAGACCTGCTGCCCTGCCCTCTGGGTATGATGCCTGTGAGAGTCCGCCGAGGAGGGTCTGGGAGGGATCCTGGGGTCTCTGCTGTCTCAGTGGCACCTCAGAAGCCACCAAGTTTCCCACCATTACTGCAGCACCTGCTCACCCCGAGGGCTGCGTCTCTCACGATGGAGGCTTCCTGTGGACCCCTAGGCAGCAGCCGCCTGGCAGGGCTGGGAGGCGGGCCAAGACCCAGGACCAGCCCCCAACAGTGCCTGGCTGGCCAGCCTAGCCCTCGACAATGAAAGGCTGGCCGACCTAGCCGCTGGGAATCCTGCAGGCGTTCGGCTCCAGTCACCTGAGCTGGCACAGGGGCCACCCAGCTAGGTTTTCATCACTGCCATGATGGAGACCTGCGAGGACAGATGGGGGCCTAGACAGCGGCAGCACTCACCCCTTCTCACACCCCACCCCGAGCACGGCCAGGGAATGGAACGCAGCCCCAGCTCCCCCTGCCCTTTGAGGCGCCACCTGGGGCTCTCACAGGAAGAGTGAAGGCACCACACGTCCCAGGCAGAGGCCACCTGCCTGAGGCTGCGGGGAGACCCTAGGCAGGCAGGTGAGTGGGCTGGGGGCTACATACGTACCTCCTGGAGGAACTGGCCCAGCATCTCCTGGCTGTGAATGGATGGTCTGAGGAGAGACGCCAGGTCACCGCTCCCGCACCCCACAGGCACACGAGGGGCTGCACGCTCCTGCCCACCACCCGCAAGCCTCTCCCTGCAAGCCCAGACCAGCAAGGAAGGGTTCCCAGGCAGGCAGGACAGCCCTGGTCTGTCAGGACAGATAGGGGCTTGAGGGTGAGGGGCAGGCAAGAGAGACGTGGGGGATGGGCGAGGGCTAAAGACTCCAGGACCCTAGCCTCCAGCGGGCCGCCCAAGTCCCAGAGCCCCACCTGTCAATCTTGATCGCGATGGTCACTGTGAAGGCCCCCTCTGTGTCCGGCAGGTAGGTGGAGGGCACGATCCTGTAGGTGCCTGCAGGCAGGAGGCAGAGCCGGCTCACCTCCTGGGCATAGCGGTGCGGCACGCAGCTCAGTAGCGGCTCCTGTAGCAGCAGCGGGGGCGCGTCCGGGCTTCTGCCACCCTCTGGGACCTGGGGAGGCGTGGGCTCACACTGAGGGGCCGGCCGTGGGGTAGGGGGCACAGCCCGGAGCTACCTGCTTGGACGCCCTCAGCCCTCCTGAGTCACACACAGCCCCAGACACTGGACTCGCCTCCTAAGCAAGGCCTGACCACCCCTGCCAGAAGGTGACGGCAGCAGGGCCCTAGCCTGGAGGCCCGTCGCATCACCAGGGGCTTCATTTTAAAACCTGTGACTGCCCAGCCCGCTCCAGGGGTGCTCTCACTGGCCCCTGGGACGTGTTTTCCTCAGAGCTTTGGGGGACTTGAGCTGGCTGCCTGGGGCAAACAGTGAGGCTCCAGGAGTCCCGGCAGCCCACCGTAAACCGAGGGGTGCAGTCTTCCTCATCCGGGCCCTGCATTCCAGGGGACACTGGTCTGCAGGGAATGGACCTCAGGACACAGTTGTTCTGAGTCAGATACGTGGACAAGGGGCCGCCGGCTGAGCCCAGTGACTGTGGACTTCCTAAGATGCAGGGGTTGCTGTGGCTGGCCACCTGGGCCTCCCCTCCTCTCGCATTGGGCTCCTGTGTCCCTAAGCCCAGGGCTCGGCCTGCCTGGGCCAGCCTCAAGCTCAGCCTCCTGTCCCCTTCAAACTTCTCCCGTCCTCCCTACTCACCACCTCCTCCGGAAACCCACCCTGCCTCGGTCAGCCCTACCTCCCAGGCCCCCGGCCCTTCCAGAGGCCGTCTTCAACCTCGCCCGTGTGAGGATGGAGATGGGGGAGAGCCCCGTGTGGGTTCCAGGCGGCGGCTCGAAGGGCGGGGGAGCTGGGGCTGCGCGCCCACGTCACTGAGCCCAGAGCCCTCTGCTGGAACAACCGAGGCCAAGATGCAAATTCTCTGAGGCCCCCTGTGTTCCCCCTTCCTCCCCGTGGCGAGGAGCTTGCCTGGAAGACATGGAAGCCAATAGGATGGAACTCGGTGTCACCGGGCCGGCAGTGCTGATGCAGAGTGATGCGGACGCAGCGGGGCCCAGGGCCCTCGGGGACCAAGAAGGGGAAGCAGGGGTTGGTGGGGTACGAGGCAAAGTTCCTGCTGCCCCCCGCCGTGTGGCCGGCTCTCCAAGAGCCCCGCAGCTGCACGGTCCCCCACTCCCCCGCAGGCAGGACTGCCCCGGGGGCGGCGTTCTTGGCCACTGCCCTGACGGCACTGCCAGGGAGACAAACATGGGGGGCACTGGTGACAGGTTCCCGGCGGCCTCAGTCCCCACACGGACACCTGCCAACCCCGAGGGAAAGTGCCCGAACCCTGCCTCGGAGAACAAGCAGCGCTGCGCGGCTCCTCTCACCTGAGGGAGACTCGCCCGGTAGAGAAGACTCGGAGCAGGAACTGCCCGGGTGCGTCCTTCAGGAAGGTGCTGGGGACAGCCAAGTAGTAGCCTGGTGAGAGCTCGCAACGCAGGTGGACCTCCCGGTCGTATGCGTGGCATGCAGTGCCAGCCACGGGGGGCGTAGACAGGACCCTGGGCAGACTGACCCGCCGCTTCTCCACCTGTGAGCACGGGCAGAGGCCCAGTGCGGAAGACAGCCAGCGTCAGGCGCCTTGGCCTTCCTGCCCCAAGCACACAGCCTCTGGAGGCAGCAGATGACAGCGCCAAGGCCGCTCAGCGCCCTCCACCCTCTCTCAGGGCCCAGCTGGAGATGCCCGCCTGTTCAGGGCCGCACTTGGCCCTGGGGCCACCATCTGTCCCAGACATGAGCCTGCAAGTCCTCCCTGTAGGAGGCACTGTGGCCCAGGCAACCTGGGGGCTGCTGGACAGTGGGCCTTCCAGCACCTTCTTTTGTAAGAGGAAAAGAACATCATGGGGCCACATCCATGATCAGAACAGGGAACAGTGTGGTGCCAGTTGTCACACCCTGTCAGGACACATGAGATTAAAACCGGCACATCCTCCACCACACTCAGGCCCTTTGCTCCCAGGCGCCCCCATCAGTTCTTCCAGAAAACAGCATGTTTTCTGAACTAGGGGTTGAGCCTGGGACTGACCAGGCCTCAAAGCAATCCCATGAGGCCTGTGTCAGGACCCCGCCTTGCAGGGGAAGAGACTGAGGCAGGCAGGGAGAGGACGTGGCCGATGCTGGGTCATGCAGCAGGCTGCAGAGCTGGGACTGGTCCCGGTAGGTCCTTGGCCAGTCCCAGGAAGGCACGGCACTGTCAGGAGACCTGGGCTGGTGCCCCGTGGGTCCTGTGCTGGCTGCAGCCTCTTTTGCTTCCTTTGGCCAACAAGGCCCACGGCCAGGCAGAGAGAAGCCCAAGCTGGCAGTCTCAGGTCACGGCCAGGTCAGGGAGGACCAGCAGGCGCAACCCTGTGCCGCGGCCCGAGGAGGGAGAGGCTGCTAGGGCCCCAGACAGAGTCCCACGTGTCCCGGCAGGACTGCTCTGAGAACCCAGACCTCCATGGGCCTCCACGCCACATGTGCCACGGAGCGTGAGCCAGGCAGGGCCGAGTTACCTTCCAGATGTGCAGGCCCACGGCCTGATAGTGCTTGCCCGGGATGTCCGCTGGGCTCCATGAAGTACGACTGTCACCCACCAGCGCCAGCGCCCGCGCCCGGCCTGCCCCGTCCGCCGCATGCATTCTGGATCTCTGCAGGACGGCCACGTAAACCTCGCTCGGCTCTGAGACCCGCAGCCAGAATTTGGGGTTGCTGGGAAAGCCGCTGTTGTTCCGGCAGCCTCCTGCTGACCGCCCCTTGATCCAGGCCCCAGGCAGCGCCCGAGTGTGGCAGAGCAGCCTCTCTAGTGAGAGAACACACATGTCAGCTGCAGGACACGGCTCCACGCTGGCCTCCTGCCGCACCAACCCCACGAGCCCCAGCAGGGTCAAAGCAGCAGCCGCGGCCACAGACAGAGCCAACCCCTCCCACGAGCCTACCCTCCTCCCGGCTCCCGGGACAGAAGCATCTCTCCACACTAAAGAGAAGCAAGCCAGCACCTGCCCAGCCTCACCTCGGCAGCACAGCGCACGCCCAGCACAGCCCTCGGGGCACTACCTGTGTAGAGGCTCTGCAGGTGGCCGGCCTCCGTGATGGGGTAGCCGACGGTGATCTCATCAAACTCCCGGAGGAACTCGTCCTCCTCCACCCAGAACTCCCCTTCCTGGAGCTGGGACAGGAGCTCAGACGCTACGGCTGCATCTACCTGGCTCCAGCCTTCACCCCTGCAAGAAATCTCAACTCAGCAGAAGCCCCTCCCGAAAACTGGTAGCATCAACTGGCAGGCAGGCTGGGGGGAAACCTGAAGGGGACCCAGAGAGCCCGGAGTTCCTGCCAGCGCCCTCACGGCCCAGCTCTGCAGCTCCCCGACCCCGCCACACACTTGAAGCAGCTTGCAGCACAAGCCTTCCGGGCAGCAGCCACCCACCGGAGCCCTCTCTATTCCCAAAGGAACTTCGAGCCTCTGAATGTGTCTTCCTAGGACTGCCGCCCGAGCTCACGATGATGTCTGCCCTATTGAAACCCCAGGCCACAGCCTCTGGCCATCTCAGCAGCCATCACAAGGACTGTCTGGGGCCAAGAGAAGCATGGTGTCACACAAGCAGGGGCTCAGGGGCCTTGCTGGAGATATCCAAGTAAGGTCCGAACAGCTGAAGGTGACCAGGACACAGTCCAGGTTGGCACTGGACCCCCCTCCCGAGCACAGTGAGGCCCCGTCACTCACCCCTCTCTCCAGAGCCCCTGCCAGCACCGCCGGCCCCAGGGGTTCTGGATCCGCAGCAGCAGGGTGCTGTGGCCTGCTTGACCCTGGAGCTCCCGCAGGTCTGAGACAACGAAGGCATGGAACTCCCCCAGCTCCTGCGCACCTGCGTGAGGAACAGCTTGGCACGAGCACGAAGGGCCATGAAGTCCCAGGTGGACGAGGACACACAGGCCTCCATCTCATTCTCTGGTCATGCTCCAGCCCACCCATCTGTGGCGACACGGGAGACTCCAGATCCCCATGGACCATGGGAGCTCCTTTCCTAGCAACTGGCCTGTCAGCTCAGGAGCGTCTCAGAGCAAGCACTGGGGCCCTGACTCGGCTGCCATCTGGGTCTGGTGCTGGGTAAGGCATCCCTCCTCTAGGTCTCAGTCATCACCCGTACCCATCAGTGCCCGATGCCTGGCACAGCGCCACTTCTCAAACACACTGCACAGATGCATCTGCAACTACCAACAATCTAGAGAGTGCTCTTCTTGGCAAAGCCTGTGGCAGGCAGGCATCCAGATAGTGCCCTGACCAGAAGCCATGGGAGGTATGGAGGCCCAGGGGGACGACAGCTCCACCTGACCAGAGACCTCGAGACAGACGGGCACAGAAAAGAAAAAGCCAAACAGAGGGGGTGCCGCATCTGTGGCGGGGCAATGGTCTAGAGAGGAGGGGCTCCCGGAAGGACTTGGGTCCCGCCCATGCCGCGGCCCCTGGCCACCTCAGCAGGCTCCAGTGTACCTCCAGCCAGTGCCAGCTGCCACATCTCTGCCTGGGGGCTTTCTCCAAAGCCCGAAGTGCTAGGACTTAGCCCTCCCCACCCTGGAGCAGCCTGAAACCAACAGCTCCCCAAGCTGATGTTCAAGAGACCAGCGCCCTCGCTCCCAGGTGGAAGCCTCGGAGGCCAGGGTCCTGCCTGGGCCCCAGTGGGGCTGACGGGGAGTGCACGCCCTCCAGGCTCTCTGAAACTCTCAACGTGCTCCTGAACCCCATCTAAGGGTCTGCTTGTGGGGAACCCAGACCAAGGCCTCTGCCAACTTGTTTCAGTTTATTGTGATATTCATATTCTTTGACCAGTATTTTAAATGATCCTAAATATTTGAAAAACGGTAAAGATGCTCATAGATGCTATTTATAATTATATAAAACCAGAAAGACCTTAAGATCCAACATGAGGGGAACGATTAAGAGATCACGGCAAACGCCCTCATGGAGCGAGCACGTAGATGGCGTGTGTGGCGGGGGAAAAGCGGGTGCAGAGTGGAAAGTGTCAGTGGCACGGGCTCCGGAAGACTGAAGGCACTCAAGAGTCACAGCGGTCAGATCTGAGTGACTTTTTGCTTCACCCTTTGTAGAGATGGGATCTTGCAATGTTGCCCAGGCGGATCTCTTCAACTCCTGGGCTCCAGCGATACTCCCACATCGGCCTCCCAAAGTTTTGGGATTACAAGTGTGACCCACCACCCTAGCCCCTTTCTCTTCTTGAAAATAAACTGTCTTTAATGAACATACGTCTATCACTAAAATAAAAAACAGGTTTTGATTTTGCTGGGTTGCTGATCGGGCCAGGGATAGCACAGACGGTGGCCTCTGACTAGGTGGCCCCACTTCCTGCCTCACACCAGCCGAAAGGACTGGTCAGGGAGTGAAGCGCTCCGTCCCTCTGGAAGAGGACAGCAGGGGAAGGTCACAAGTCCAGGACACCACCCTTGAGAAGAAGCCTCCTTCTCCCCACTTGGTCCTGGCAGGGCTGTGCAGCCAGTCACACGAAAAGCGACAGCACACCTGAGGCCTGGCGGTGAGGGGCACACGCCTCACCTGCTCGGGGGCTGAGCACGGAGCAGCTGATGAGACACTGGTCCTTGAGGTGGAGCAGCTGCCGGCAAGTCCTGTGCTCCCCATGGCCTGGCCTGTCCTGCTGGCCTCTGCTTCCCGCTACGCCCTTCAGGTTCCATCTTTCTGCCAGGCCGCCAGTCAGGTCCACCAGGGCATCTGCCACTTGCCCTGCCCACAAGCGCTCATAGGACCCATGGACCCTAAGGGACACGGTCACCATGGAAGTGAGCCTCTGGCATTGGACATGGCCTCCCCCAACTCCTGTGGTCGGTAACATCCCAAGTCGTCCGGCCGCCACCTCAATCACACCTCTTTACACTACTCTGTGCCTCCGGTGTGGGCACAGGAGCAGGGCAGGAGGGGTGGAGGCTATGGATGCCCACACCCCTCGGCTCTCAAGCTCCAGCCCTACTTTTCCAAAACCCGCCCTTGGGACGGAAGGGCTCATTGGTACTGATGTAACTGGCCAGCCTTCCCGTGTTCGCCAGCTTCCCTGCCTGCCTGTTGGCCCAGTTGCCTTTGGCAAGATGAGAAATGCATTCTAAGAGGAAAGGCTATTCAATTATGACTCATGGTGAGGGGCCTGGTCCCTGAGCCAGCACCACGATACAGAAGAGCTGGTACGTCGGGGTGGTCTCACTTCTCCACAGCAACTACACAGTGAGGCCGCCTGTCTCAACCATTCAACAAACAGAAAGTAGCGTCTCTCCTGCCGGGGCCGAGAACACAGGAGGCTGGCGCACATACTCTCTGTGGAGGAGAATGACCCAGTGCTGGGCTTTGGAGCAAGGGAAGGGAAAGGAGGGAGTGGGCAAACCATAGGCCTCAGAGAAGAATCTCTGCATGTGGCCAGCCAGCCTGACCCACAGGACGAGCCCCTCAGAACCGAAGGCGCCCTGCAGCCCAGAGTGAGCGGAGACCCTCCTGGGACAGCCCACGGTGGCAGCCGCTCCCACCTGCTCCAGACCAGGCCCTTCAGCCCCCAGCACACGCACTTGGCATAGACCTTTTCCAGTAAGGGGAGCCAGAACACATCCTCCCTCTGGCAGCGGGAGAAACAGAGTCTCCCCGCAAGGCACGGCAGGCGGTCGTCTGTGGTCACCTCCACCCAGCGTCCAAACTGCCAAATGCGACAGGTGAAGGAGCCCTGGTACTCCTGGTCGGCCCAGCTCGGCTGTCCCGGAGGAATGACCTGGGCATGCACAGGGAGAAGCAAAGGCGAGCATCACATAAGCATCGCCCGGCACAGCTCCAGTGTCCCGGCCACGGCGTGGCCACAGCTGAGCACTCTGCAGAGAACCCTGTGGCACACCTGGATGTCGGCGCGTGCACAGGGCTTGAGAACCACACACGAGATTAACGGACTGCTCACTGCAATGCTTGAGGACCACACCGAGGGAGCCACGTATCCCAGGACACGGTCTGCTGCCCTCACTAAAAGCACCTGATCTGAAGCCAAAACAATGTGACTTTCAAGGGCATGAATGACCCCGTTCCTGACTGAGTTGGCTGCAGGCAACATGTCACCACAGGAATGGCAGCCTCTCTGCTGCTGGGAGCCTGGCACCCCCACACTGGGCCAGCTGCCTGCACCCCCACATCCACCGCGGGGCTCGTTCGGGGGTAAACATTCTGACCCAGCGGAGTGGAGGCCGGGCACCACTCCCCCTGACGCTGACACGGTCCTGGCTCTGACACTTACAGGCCAGAAACACAATGGCAGTGGTTTTAGCACTCTGGTTTGTTTAAAAACAAAGAAACAAGAGTCAAAGCAGGCAAGGCTGTGACGCTGAGAGCCAGTGACCGTGCTATGCTTAGCATGGGGCCTGGGAATGAGTGAAACTCTGAGTGAGGTCACCACTGTCAAAGCCGCTGCATTCATCAGCAACGCTCAGCAAGCAGCCGAGTGTGAAACTGTAAAGACTCCCGGGTAAGGCAAAGCTGAGAAGGCCTTCTCCGCCCAGAGTACCTGTCTACCAACAGAGCCAGGTTTAATCACCTTCTGCAAACGCTGTAAGCCAGGCAGCTAGCTCACGAGAGATCTGGGGCAGAGGCCCCTAGCCACCCGTCCTCCTGTGAGCTGGCACGTTTGTCTCTTTATTCTAAATGTGGTGCTCTGACTCCATGGAGAGTCTGGGGCTCAGGAGAGCAGAGAGCAGGGCGAACACCTCCCTGACGGAGCCCTCAGGTGGGGCCACGGCACCCCCTCCTGCAGCAGAGGGACAGAGTGCAGTCCTCAGTCTCTGCCTCAGAACGCTCCTGCCTTTCCCCAGCACAGCGAGAGATCCGGCTGCCGCACGGCTCTGTTTCACGAGGGCTCCCCGTGCTCAGCAGCCAGAAGAAACGTGCAGAAGAGAAACTGGCACCAGGACAAACAGGGAAGAAGGGCCCCTCACCTGGTCCAGGAGGTGCCTGCTCTTCTGCAGGGCGGCGCAGGCACACAGGAACCAGCAATCCCCCAGTAGTCCTTGCTTCACCTGCCCTTCCCGTGGGTCATCTGGAAACAACCGGGGCATGGCACAGATCTCCTGAAACAAAGAAAGTTGTCCAGAGTTAGATCATGCCTGCTGGGAAATTGTTCAAACTAAGAACCCAAGGATTTAGGTGAAGGGTTGGGGAGGAGCTTTTCCGATCATTGATGTAGCCCAGAAGGGGACAGGGAGGTGGTTTCCTTCGGCTCCTGGCTTCAAATCCCCCTGTCCAGCTTAATTCTGGGTGGCCTGTCTCTGTCTTCTTTCCTTACTGGAAAAATCGTAAACTCTTCCAAGCTCCTTCTCAAATAGCTAAATGTTGGTTTAGAAAATTTTCACTTTTCATTCACGCTGGCAGATCTCAGATGCGTCCTCCATCCTGCTGGAAATCTTCCTGTTTCTCTAGCATGCTCCATTTCCCACATCCCCAAACTATCACAGACCTTCCCCTTCCTCCCTATCTTCTCAAAGCATCCACACTCCCCTTGCCCACCCCTCTCAGCTGCCAACCTTGCCTCCTGCTTCTGGACCTGACCCTCTCTCCTGCTCTCTGGCCACCTCAGAGCCTGGACTCCTTCCTTTCCACCTCCCAGGGCAGAATCCCAGCAGCATGAAGACAGGAGAGAGGCTGCTCGTTTTCTCTAAGACGTCACCCCTCAGCACCACAGTCTCCTTCAGGCTTCTCTTCATTACAACCTTTCTTGTCATCCGAGAAAGCCCCGTGACACCCACTGCTTGCTCCCCATTCGCTTTCCACACAGGCTCTCTAGCTTCTGAGCCAGACATGCCCCCGAACTGCCTCTGTCAATGTCACTGTCACCTCTGTGTTACCAAACCCATTGGGCTTCTCGGTCCCAACTCTCCCAGCTACTCAGCAGCATTCAGAATAGATGCCGTCTCCTACCCCGAGGCAGTCCCCACTCAGCTCCCTGAGGCTGCATGTCCCTGGGTGTCCTCTCCCTCACTGCCTGCTGCTTCTCAAGTCTATCTGTCAGGGAAGCTGCCTGACCTCAAGAAATGTTAGGGCTCTTCAAGGCTCAGTCCCAAGGTCCCCTTCTTCTTTAGTGATACTCCCCCAAGACACTCTTCCAGGCTGTGGACTGTAAACCATCTAATATGCTCCTCCTCCCAGATGAATGCCTCTAGCCCAGATCTCCCTACTCTATGCACCTGCCTCCAGGACAGCTCCACCTGAACACGTGAGAGCAAAGCGCAACTCTAGGTCACCCCAGGCTCTGTCCCAGGACCACCATCTACCCACCTGCTCAGGCCAGAAACCCAGAAGGCCCGTTGCTTCCTCCACTATCCTCACCCTCTGCTTCAATCAGTCACTTAGGCCTCTCAATCCCTGCTGCAAAGTAGGTCTCAAACCACTCTACTCCAAATCCCCATCCTAATAGTCGTCACGCTAATCTGAGCCCGCTTCAACTTTCTCCAGGACCACTGCGATGGCCCCTTGCATTCTTGCCCCGACAATCCACTTCCCACCCAGCAGCAAGAGTGAGCTTCTAAAACACACATCCAAAAGAATCACTGCTCTACCAAACCCTCTAATGGCCTCTAACTGCACCTAAAAATCAACTTTTTAACAAAATAAAACCCACATTCCGATGGCAAGGCTTTCCAAGCTCTGACCTTGCCTCCTCCCCAGCCCTCTCGTGTTGTCCAAGAAACCAGGTGGCCCGTCAAAGCCATCTCAGTCACCAGAGCCCACAAGTCCCAGCTCTGTTCGAGGGCGGGTGCTATCAGTTGTCTCCGCTAAGACCGCGTCCACTTAGGGCAAGGTTGCTCCCTGGACAGTCTTATTCAGCAGACAGACCATTTCTGAAAACAAGAACACGGCGCTCGGCCAGGGCATCCCTTGGAGTTGCCATTTTTAAGCGTTTACAACTGGAAAGGCAGGTGCAAAAAAACCCCAGAACTGAAATTCTCTCACGCTTTGCTTTGTGGGCTCGGTCTAGACACTCCAGAGGGGCACGAGGGGCCCTCTCTGCCGGGAGGAGCAGACACAACGCTCTTCAGGGCGGAAGCAAACAGGTGGGGCTGGGTTTGGGGCTCTGTTAAACGCCTGTTGCTGCGCTGGACTGGAGCTCTCGCAGGTGGGGGCCACGGTCTCGCCTCGTGTCCCTAGGGCAGCGCGGAGTCCTGCTCGTTCTGGGCGGGCGTGGGAAGGAGGTACGAAAGAGGGAGCCGGGCGCCCACTTCTGAGAACAACTGCGGACCCTGCGTTCGGAGCAACCCTGGCCGCCCACCCCGGCCGGCTCGTTCGAGGAGCGGCGTTCTCAGAAGCCAGAAACGGCGCCCGCGCGGCCCCACCTGGGGCCGCCTCCACGTGATGTCCTCGCGGAACTGGGCCAGCGGCGTAGACAAGTCGCAGAAGAGCGAGGAGTCCGCGGCAGGGAAGGCGGCGTCCCGGAACAGCTCCCGCGCCGGCGTCGCGCCCCAGCCCGCCCGCATCCTCGGCTCCGCGGGCTCCCATCTGCAGCCGGCAGCCTCGGGGTCGCAGCCCCGGAGAGAAGGCGAGGCTGCCGCCGCCGCCGCCTCCGGCCCGTCCCGCCCGCTTCCCGCCTGGCCCAGCCCTCCAAGCCCGAGGGTCCCGCAGGTGCTGGACCAGGCCAGGACGCCGGACCACTAGTCGCCCATAGGTAACCAGGTGGCAGCCAATCGGGCGCGGCGCTTTGGGGCACGTGACATCGCGGCCCAATCACATTCGGGCGACGGAAAGCGCCACGGACCTCTAAGGCTCAGGAGGCGGGGCGCCCGAGCTCAACTATCGCGAGGCCCGGCTGATGTCCGTGCTGAATTTTTCCTTCCGGGGGCGGCCGAGCGGTGGACTCTCCCGACCTCCGCCGCTCATATCCAGAGGGCTGGCTGGCGTTTAGTCCTCGAGCTGGTGAGGCTCGGCCGGGGTGTCGGGACCGCCTGCACACGCGGGCTCTGGGAACGTCAGGGACCAGGGAGCCACGTTGGCCGAGTTGCGCCGCAGACTACAGCTCCCAGCATGCAGCGCCACTCCCAGCATGCACCTCCCTCCCGAAACGCTCTCTGCTTCCGGCGCTCTGCTGCAGAGGCGGTGGCCGCGGGTTGTTGGGAGGAACCGATTTTTGCGCTTGGAAAGGCGAGTTGCGAGCTCTCCAGCGTCGTTGTTAGGCAGGGGAGAAGGGGGCCTTAACCCCTTTGCCACCCAATAGGGCTTTTCATCCCACCGGGCCCCGGGGGTTAGGAGCCCAGCAGGCTCAGCGCCTTGCTGTGATTCTGGGAAAGAGTGACCGCCTGGCCCAACGCCTCGGTGACGTCTTTGGGAGGCCTGGGAAATGAGACGGCTCCTAGGGAGGAGCTTGAGGGAGCGGCGTTGCAGTGGTTGGACCTTCCGGGGCCTGGGCTTTGTTTCAAGGCATTTTGTGTCGAACGCTTTGCATCTTAACTGGGGGCACGGGAGGAGGCCAGAGCATCCCGCTGAGCGTTTTCCTGTTCCGCAGATGGCCGGGCACCTGGTCTTGGTGGCTGGACAGTGACCCCGTGGACCCCCATTTACAGCTGTAGCCACTCAGTGCCGCGGAGTGGTGAGGGTCGTGATCCTGGGACCTGCTCGAGGATTCACCCTTGCTGCCAGAACCTGTTCCCTTCTCAGGAACGAAGATGGTCAGGCAGGGGAGGAGAACGGGGCCTCAACCCTCTAGTGACAGCAGTTTGCCACCTGATAGAGCTTTTCAGATTTTGCCTCCTCAGGCCATTTTACCCAGCCTCAGGCTATGAAGGATGGTCACATTGAAGCTATTTTTCTGCAGTCAGGAGCGAAAAGTCCCTACTATTGAAGGAGAAACTGAATCTGGTTCAGGAGTCCTAGGTTCCTCCATCTGGGAGGCCAGGTGGGGCCTGCGTGAGGCGCAGTTGTACAGGTGGTGGTGCGCTGCTGTTTTCATCCTGCCAGGCCCCAGGCCCCAGGCCCCTGATTAGGGGCCCAGAGTGCTTATCTCCTTGCTTCAGTCAGGAAAAGGGAGTGACCACATAGCCCAGCACCTCTGGGATGCTTCCTTGCCCGTTCAGCGCCCCTATGATGCTGATTCTTCCAGAAGATGTTTCTGATTCCTTGCTAGGCTGGTGGTTGCTCCGTAGCCGAGAAGACTCAAGAAGAGTCTGGTCTCTGCTTCACCTAGGGGTCCCGGAGAAGTAAGAACCACATATCTTCCCTGTCCTGGGTACTTGGCTGCTGGTTTGCCCAGGTGCCACATATGGGTGGGTAGCAGAGTTGAGGCTGGCCCAGTGTCCTGACTCCTTGGAAGCCTGCGTTGTGCCATTCTTCCAGGCTGATAAAATCTGCAGAGCTAACAGCTACCTGCAGCCACATCCGTGTCCAAGGCTGGACCCATGCCTGTAGCCAGATTCCCAGGATCTGGAAAGGCCAAGAGACAGCCGGTGCTGGGTAGGCAGCAGCCCTGCGTCAGCACGCCCCCACCGTTACCCCATGCTGTGATTTGGTGTGTGGTCTGTCCCCACCCAAGCCGGTATTGAAATTTGATCCTCAATGTGGCAGCGTTGGGAGGTGGTGTCTAGTAGGAGTTTGGGTAATAGGGTGGATCCCTCCTGAAGAGAGGAGTACCCTGTGTGGAGGGGTGAGTCCCCATGAGAGGCACCCTTCCTAGAGTTGTCTCTGGCTTCCTCTGGCACCATGTTGCCATGCGATCTCCACGCATGCGCCCCCCCTTCCATTTGTTGCCATGAATTGAAGTAGCATGAGGCCCTCAGCAGTTGCGGCTGCCCAATCTAGAAATTTCCACCAGAATTTTGTGCCAAATAAACCTGTTTTGCTTTTTTTAAAACAACTACTCAACCTCAGGTATAGCAACATGAAACAGACTAAGACATGGCCTGTGGTCCCATCCATTACCCCAGGGTGCAGAGATGTTCCCTCAGCCATGAAGGACGACATTCCCCTCTGGCCCCTGGGGTCTCTGGAGGGGTTGTAAGCAGCTTGGGTTGGCGGGATGAGAAGGGGTTTGGAGGGCACCTGATTCATGACCCTAGCCGCCTCAACTGCAGGCTCTTGGTCTGAAGTACTGTAATTAAAGGATCACAGCCCCAGGGCCCTGGCCAAAGGAGGGAACATCATCCGGTGCTGCAGTGTTTGAGGGTTACGGGAAGATGGGGGGCTTTCCGGCATGACTAGCTCCCACCGTGACCCCACTGCCGAGGAGCCCTGTGGAATCAGCCCTATCTGGCTCCTCTCATCCTGCTGCCCGGCTTGTTCTGCAGGGAAATGTTCCCTGGCTTCCTCACCAGGGATCTCTTCTGAACTTTACGTCTTTGTTCGGGGGCAATAACTGTGCTGGTCATTGCATTCTCATGGCGATACAGAGATTAAAATTCAGTATCTTGTCCACATACTGCCCAGAGTTAGCAAGAATTGCTCTTCTGTGCGTTTGTCTCAGGTGGGTACAGTGGGAGTGGGGTCCTTCTTCCTTTTCCTAGCCTAAAGCTTCCAACTGGAGGAATCTTCCCAGGCAGGGCTCAAACCCAGGTTTTTGCCCTTTGAGCCCAAGGGCTGCCGCAGGTGGAACCCTCTTCACTTTTCTTGGAGAACTGACCATGGGTGGCAGCAATTACCAAAATGGTTCCTGTATTTCTGCCTCATTTTACCGAGGAACCTGAGCTTCAAAGGGAAGAGGTGACAGCTCAGGACCACATAGCTGTAGGTAGTGAGGCAGGAAGGTAGGGTCTGGGTGCAGGGGACATAGGCCGATGCACACTTCAGTTATGACAGGAAATACCCTCTCCATAGGGCGCAGGCCAAACAAAGGACTTGGTGACTTGACTTCATCCTCCCCATCTTCACAGGGTGTACGCCAAGTAACCAGTGGAATCCTCTAGCGGGTATTTTAACTCCCAGGCATTTATACGCACTGTGCACAGGCGGCTCCCACACTGGGCTGCGCTTTCATTTCCCGTAAATGCCTTCGTTCCTGCTTGTCTTCTCCAGTTCTTTGTTCAAGATGCCGAGAACCTGGACGTCCTCCACTGGTAACGGGACATCAGCGCCTTAGGTGGGGGCAGCCAGTGTAAAACCAGGCCGACCTCAGCCCACTTTGTCACTGCAACACGAGGAATGCGTTCTTTGTTGGCAATATTTTAGATTGAGCTTTTTTTCCATTACACGTGTAATAGATGCTCAGTAAACCAAACAGTGGGAATAAGTATGCTCCTTACAGGAGTTCTTTTCCTATCGGTGTGAAGTGCTTGTGTGTTCTTCAGTTTTCTTATGAGCCTGATGCAGATGATTTCCGCAGCTGACCCGTTCACCGAGGTGAGCATATTTCAGATGCGGGCGATTTTCCGCATTGTGGGTGTTGTATTCCCTCCACACTGGAATTTTTTCCTTTTGCTCATTCATTTGGAACAAGGAGAGGTTTATCTGGGCTTGGCTGGCTGGCTGGGTGGGTGGTAGTGATCTTAGCACTCTGCCTGTGCCTGTTAAAAGCCCCTCAGATCTGTGCTGGGCCTGGCCACTCTGGACACCCTTGCCAACCTCCACCTTTAGCTGGCATGTCCCTGCTCTTGGGCTTCTGTCTGACCAGGTGATTATTCAGAGAGATGGAGGGAAGAGGGGGGTGCTTAACAGCTGACATCTGATTCTTCTTAGTAAAAGAACAGTCTGTTAGGGAAATCACCTTGGTGGGTGCTTAGGTTAGGGCCCTGAGGGCATGGCTACTTGAGGTGGCTTACCTTGCTGGGGGGAAGGTCCGATGGGGAGGGAAGAGAGATGAGGGGGAATGAGACTGAGTTGCGGGGCTGGGGGAGATGAAGGGCCATGGGGAGGCCCCTGGAGTGTAGAATGCAGGCCGTGTTGACAATGAGGATGCCTTGATGGATCACAACTTTTTTTTTACTTTCCACAACCTGATATCCCCAAGTTTATTTTCTGTTGCTGTAACAATAACACAGACTGGGAAATTTATAATGAAAATAAATGTATTTCTTATCATTCTGGAGGCTGGGAAGTCCAAGGTTGAGGGGCTGGAATCTGGTGAAGGACGTCTTGCCACATAATTTGTTGGAAACGGGTTTAAAACGTTGGGAAAAATCCACAGTGAGACAATGGATCACTCAGCAAGGCTAGTTGACTTCCTGCAGGAAGGGGGCAACTCACCAGCAGTCTTGCCAGGAGAGCACACGCAAACAAGGAGACAGGGACATTTATAACTCTGATAACCCGACACAATCGCCCTACTGCTGGGTCCAGTTTCCATTGGCCAGAACGGGACCTCACACTCTATGCTTGACCTGATTGGCTAAAAACTTGGAAATTTTCGAGGTAAAGGCAGAGGAGAACAAAGGAAGAGGAAGTAACGTGAGGAATGCTTAGAGAAGCGATAACATTTCCAAATAAGGAAGGGGAATAAGCTTTGACCAAGCCCAGGCATGTCCGGGCAGATGTCTAGGTTAAAGTTTAAGAACTAAGAACAGAGGATGCACTTATTTCTTTTATTATGACTAACAGCTACTTTATTAGCAGAAGCTTTAAAATAAATTAACCTTTGAAGAAACCGTTATTTATTCATAACTACGAGGAAAGCTTTGAAGAGGAACCTTTTATTTATTCTTATTTCCCACATCATTCCATGGCGGAAGGTGGAGGAGGACACACAGGGAGAGGCCGCTAAACTCGTTTTCACAGCAGGGGCTCCTGTCAGCCAGCGCCCTGACAGTGAATCCGTTCCTGAAGGCGGAGCCTTCTGGCCTAATCACTTCACAATGGCAATTACATTTCAACGTGAATTTTGGAGGAAACATTCAAACCATAGCACTGTTCCACTGAGTTTTCATGTTTTATTTTAGTAATTGCTTTTTTTTTTGAGACAGAGTCTCACTCTATCACCAGGCACCAGGCTGGAGTGCAGTGGCGGGACCTCGGCTCACTGCAACCTCCGCCACCCGGGTTCAAGCAATTCTCCTGCCTCAGCCTCCCAAGTAGCTGGGAGTACAGGCGCGCGCCACCACGCCCAGCTAATTTTTTTTTTTTGTATTTTTAGTAGAGACGGGGTTTCACCATGTTGACCAGGATGGTCTCGATCTCTTGACCTCGTGATCCGCCCGCCTCGGTCTCCCAGAGTGCTGGGATTACAGGCGTGAGCCAGCGCGCCCGGCAGTAATTGCTTTTTAAAACATTTCCTGGGTCTCCGGCTGGTTCATTTTTATAAACTACCTGTCCTTGTCTCACAAGTGCCTCTTCCTGTGTTACGGTTTATTTCAAAAGCCCCCTTTAGGTCTGAGACTCTGATGATACGTGTTCTAAAGCCCTCTTCTGATTTCCCGTTGCCTGTCTCCTCAGGTGTAAGTGAGGGCTGAGTGGCATCTTTCCTTCCCACTGTGTTGCTGTGGGCAGGTGACTGTCAGCTGTGCCTTGCCTTTGTACCTGGAGTTCCCTAGTGTTCTGTGCAAAGCACCCGGCCTTAGGGGAGAAGCACCAGCACCAAGTCCCAGTTAGAGCAGGGATGGCAGAGGGGTCCCCCAGGAGACAAGTCGCTGCGCAGCCATGGCCTGAGGGATTTGGAAAACCTTATTTGGACCCCGAGGGATTCGCATGGGTCTCCCTCACACTGTTGCCTCAGGCTTCAGCTCTGGAGTCTGTCTCTGTAGAAGCCGATCTTTTACGTTTTTGAACGTCACCCCCACCCCACCTCCATGACATCCCTCCTCCTACCTGCCTGGCTAGTGCCTAGTCCCCCAGATACAGAGCTCATCTCTCTGAGCTTCCAGCCTCAGCTCCATCATTGTCGTTAGTGCTATTTGCCATATACCCCGACTTTTGTGCATGTGTTGGGCTTGCAGCTCTGTGGCTGTGGGTCCCCCAGAGTTGCCACTGCCCTTGCGACACCCTCAGCAGCTCTCTTATCCCCGGCAAGGTGCTGGGAAACATTCGAGATCTCTGTTCCATTGGCTCAGGCCCCCAGTCGGTCCCATTGAAGAGAAGCTGCCCTTCCCTGCCAGCCTGAAGTGGGCCTGCAGCATGAGGCGTAAAGCTGTCGTTCGAGACGTCTGTGCTCCGTACTTGTGTGGCCGGAGCATGTCTTGGCCTAGTACAGAAGCTGGCCACTAAAAGAGGGGTGCCGTGCTAACAGAACACGTGACCTGCCGGGATTTGGAATGTTGGCAAGCTGTCAGGTGGTGGCAGAACATTTGGTAAAGCTCAGCTGTGCTGACTCATGAGGCAGATGGTGAGCTAAATGAGTGTGCATGCCTAGTGGACAGGGTTGGGAGATGGCGCCGGCCTGAGTGTCGGCAGAGGCTGCGTTTCACAAGGGACTGGGAAGTGATGAGCTGGAACAGAATTCTGCATTTGAAGCTGGGAGAAGGAACGAAAGCCAGGGCCGAAAGGACTCGGGTGGCATGCCCTCTTGTGCGTGGGCGGGTACAGAGCCAGGGCAGATCGTGGCGAGGGTGCCATCTGGATCCAGATGCCCTCCTCCCCCCAGGGCTATGACACTGGGCGCTGCTGCTGAGATTCCCAAAGGCAGTGTCGGGCAGAGGTGTGCAGCTCAGCGGCATCTGGAGGTGGCACTGAGGGCGTGGCTGTAGGCACCCGGAGTGGAGTCACCCGCAGACCACAGAGTCATTTCAAGCTGCATTGCCAAAGAAAGAAGAGCCCAGGATGAAAGTGTGTGACTATGAGACTTGAAAACAACCTTGGCAGGGAAGAGGCAGAGGAAGCAGTCCTGCCACTGAGGAGGGCTCCTCTGAGGACACCGTCAGGTGTGGCCAGCGAAACAGGACAGGGGCCTCCTGGGGCTGGAGCCGCGGGCCACAGAGAACACGACTCGGGGAGCAGGCTGTCCACTCCCGGGCAAGAGCCCTGCTGTGCCTACCTGGCAAGACTTTAGGTGGCCACGGGGCGGGGGCTGCCGGGTGCCCTCCACACCTCCTTTCACAGGGCTACTGCAGTCATCCTAACCCTGTCCCCTGCTGGGTCTGGGGGTCAGTGATGGTCTTTTAGTTGCTGGGTCTCTGGATGGGTGGCGCCTACCCCAGGCCTGATGTGAGGAAGGCACACAAAACAGCACCTGTAGAGCTGGCCCCAGACCTAAACAGGAGCTGCCACCGCCACAGGAGGGGACCCATCTGCCCGGGGGAGGGGTGAGCATCCAGAACACGAAGGAGGGTGAATGGGGCATGTGGTGCTGGGGACTGGGCGGTGGCGCCACCAGGGTTATCTGCCCCCCACCTCCTGCCCTCCCCACTTCCTGGCTGCCATGTGTGGAGTGGAGCTGTCGCTGGGCCTGGCCAGGGGCTTGCAGGGAGACATGGTGCTTCCGGGCCAGGGCATGTTGCCCGGCTGCGTGTGGCAGTGAGATGGGGGCGCAGCCACATCCTTGGGGGCCCTGAAGAGCAGCAACACCTACCACCTGGGAAATGGGAAGTCTCAATCCTCCAAAACCAAACATTTGTCACCCTGTACCCATCTTGGGACAGTATCAGCACTGAGGCTGGGATATGGCTACAGCCACAGAAATGAAGGTCCAGAGTGAAGGTGACACATGGCCTCCTGTGACATCCAGAGCAGGCTGCTCAGGCCCAGGAGTTCTGGCCAAGGGGCTGGGCAGGGTTCGGGGAGCCTGCTCTTGGGCCCGTGTAAAAGAGGCAGGGCTGCGGCCAGCTCCTGACCAGCTCCAGGCCCCAAGTCCTGGTGGGCCAGCCCGTCCTACATAGCCGGGCAGGTGTGGAGGACAAGAGTTGGGAGAAAGAGGAGGGGGGTCAGGTTTGCAGAGTGGAAGTTTAATGGGACCATCACCGTGATACCCCATTGCAGCAGTCCCAGGCTGGAGGCCCCGGGCCCTGGTTCTCTCCCAGCATGGTGGGTCTAGACAGAGCACCAGCACCACCTCCCACTTTCCCTGGGGTATTACTGTGCCCAGGTGCCTCCCGCCCCCAGGAAGCCACAAGAGACGGGCTGTCCTGTCCCTACACTCCCCCTGGGTCCTGGGACTCCTTGTTCTGAGGGGCTGAGGTTGTCTGGGACCCGGGGGCCCTCCCCAGGGACATCCATCCTCTGTGTCACCTGCCCCCACACCGAGGGAATGTCTGTGTCCTTGTCCCTGTGCTGGGGGCCATCTGAGGCTGCCCACCCCAGGGGTGGGGTGCAGGGCTCTGCGGGGAGGTGGCTCAGATCCCTGTGAGGAGGCGTGCTGCAGGGACGGCACAGCCTGGGCCACGGCAGACGTAAGGCACAGTGTGGCAGTCACCATGGGGCTGCTGGACCCCTTGCCCTGGGGCGGCACCTAGCAGGTGCTGGTGTCCGGGCTAGGCACAGCTGTCAGTGTTGAGACAGGAGGCATGGCATGTGCGGGCCGGCCCCAGGGCCTGCAGTGCAAGAGCTGGGAGTGGGGAGGCCAGGCCCACAGGTCTCCGCCGGATACAAGGAGGTCCCTCTCCCCATTCTCCCTGCCTGGGAGAGCCTAGGGGAGGGGCTTGTGGGCCTGGACAGAGCTCATGGCCAGAGCCGAGGCGCAGTCACGGCAGGCCTGGCCCACGGAAGGCACAATTGTGGTGTCTGGGAGGTCGAGGGTCAGCCCGCCGACAGGGCTAGGCAGACACGTTGACGTCCCTGAGAGAGATGGCACTACTGGGGGCCTCGTCCCCGAGCAGCAGAGCCTGTGCGTCTGAGTGCGTGTCTGCTACAGCCCTGCCCAGCTCCGTGCTGGGCTCCGAGGCAGGCTCCATGCTGGGGCCCAGTCCCTGGGACAGGATCTGCTGGATGGCTCTGCGCAGGTTGGGATGCAGCCGGCCCTGCGTCTGGTAGAAGACCTCTAGCGCGAAGGACTTGAGGGCCCCGGTGCAGAGGTCCTCGTACAGCGGGATGGTGTACATGCGTGACATCTGCGGGACAGGCAGGCGGTCACGCTGTGGGCTCCCCAGCCCCTCAGGCCAGCCCACCCTGCCGCCCTCCGCCCCCGGCTCCCCAGCTTCGTCCTCAGGGCTGTGGCCTGGACTCTGGTGGCCAGGGGGCCTGCCGTTGGCCTCCCACCTCTACCCCGCCCTTCCTGGCCATCTGTGGAGGCCCCATCTCCAGGGAGCCTGGGCTGGAGGGAGCACACACAGGGAACAGGGCAGCCGGGGCCTGAGGGCTCTGGCCTCTCTGAGGAGCTTGGATGTCCCCTCTGTCCAGACCTGGATGCTGAAGGTCCACGGCCCAGCAGGCTGGGGTGGCCTGGACCCCAGACTCCTGCTCCCAGCTGGTCCCTTCCACAGCTTCTCCAAGAACTGCCCCCGGTGTGTGACCCCCTCCCCACAGACCCCTACGTCTCCCCTGCCCCAGTCTCCAGATTGTGTCCGGCCTGGCCCGAGGGCTCAGACTAGGGAGTCAGGCGGGACTCCCAGTGCACTGCTAGGCCGTTCCAGGCGGGCAGGAGGCCGCACCTGGCTCTCCAGGAAGCGCCGCACCCTGTGGAGGTCGGGGTAGTAGTCGTTACGGACCACGATCTGCAGCCAGCGGATACGGATCTCGGCGTTCATGGAGTCCAGCAGCGAGGAGTAGCACTTGGA
>PVKV010019420.1:0-42290 GCA_004027835.1 Alouatta palliata | reverse complement strand
TCCTGTCCCAACGCGCCCCTCCAGCCCGGGACTCCTGTTACACAGCGCCACTCCAGCCCGGGAACTTTGTCCCATCGCGCCACTCCAGCCCGGATCCCCTGTCCCACTGCGCCTCTCCAGCCCAGGAACTACGTCCCACTGCGCCGCTCCAGCCTGGGACTCCGGTTCCAGTGCGCACCAACGCGCCTCTCCCAGCCCACCGCGCCCCTCCAACCCGGGAACCCCGACGCGTGGTGTCGTACTGGCCTGGGACTTTCGTCCCGTTCTCTGTCTCTTGCGGGGTTTGGCCTGGTGCTCGGAAGGTGTTTCTGGGCCCTCCCGGGTTAGTTCCAAATGTTTCCTCTGGAAGCCTGGAAGACCGCGGGCCCTGGTGCCCGGGTTTGCCTCTTTGCGAGGAACCTCCAGCCGCTTTCGCACACTTCCTTCTTCGTACTCAGGGGTTTCACGCCACGCCAAGCCTATAGACCAGTTATTTTGCCACAGCTGCTAGAATCACCTGAACTCTTACTTAACTAAATAGGTTTTCGTGAAAGTGACTCATTTTAAAAAAGATTTAGATGCATTTATTTTAAAAGGAAATTTTATTTATGTCTTCATTAGGAAAACTAACATTACTCACCAGACAGAATAAACTAATAATTAAAACGTGTTCATTGGTGTGCACAGAGTCCTCTCTTGTACTGTGACATTTTGCATTGGATACTCACCACGCTTTGGGAAACGCTGATTTGGTTCTGTTTTCTCATTTCTCCTAAGAGGAAGCCAAGGCCAGTGGAGGTGTAGCTTGTTACTAAGTCACGGAGATACTGGTGAAGCCAGAACTGCAACCCCAGGACTCCCACCAGCTCTCTGGTCTTCTGGGGCTGAGTGATTGGCTTGGAGTAATATTTACGGTTTGACTTAAAACTTTAGCGTCTTTAAAGTCCTGAAGGTTTACAATGTCAGTAGTTTTCCGGTGGGAATTTGAAGGAAATAACTGATGTTTATTGAATGAAGCTGTGCTTCCTTGATGCACTGAGCCGTCTTAAATAGTGAGTCCACGAGTCCAAAGGCTTTCTGGAGGACGGAAGGTACTGCTGTTCTCTTAAAGCTGAAGGCATAGTCTCTAGCCTTTTGTAATTATACTCTTAAGTGACATTGACACCAGTCCTGAATGGGAAGAGAAAGCCTGAAGCCCCCAGCGCCTGTTGATCCTTTGGATATTGCTTTTGAGTGAGCTTGTGCCTTTTTCCTCAATTAAATAATGAGCTGATTGTGAGCAGGCAGTGGCCTCTCCCTGCTGGTTCACTCATAGCTGACCTCAAACAAGGAGGGGAGTGACTGGTAGGACCTGGGTGTGGACGTGTAAAGCAGGAAGGAGTGAGAGAGATCGGGTGCTTGAGACATGGGGAGAAGATGGGGACCTGAAAAAGGCAAGGACAGAATAATGACTCTTGCATGATGTGAACGTAGATGCAGACAACACTTTTTAAAAGGTAGCAGACTTGACCAGGCGTGGTGGCTCAGGCCTGTAATCCCAGCACTTTGGGAGGCTGAGGCAGGCGTATCATCTGATGTTGGGAGTTTGAGACCAGCCTGACAAACATGGAGAAACCCTGTCTCTATTAAAAATACAAAATTAGCCAGGCGTGGTGGCGCATGCCTGTAATCTCAGCTACTCAGGAGGCTGAGGCAGGAGAATTGCTTGAACCCGGGAGGCGGAGGCTGTTGTGAGCAGAGATATCGCCACTACTATCCAGCCTGGGCAACACCAGTGAAACTCCATCTCAAGAAAAAAAAGTTAGCAGCCTTTATTCAGTCAAATATTTTATTCATGACTCATGCATGTTGGGTAAATTGCTGAATATTTGAGATTGCTGGTCAGGAGCAGTGCTGATAAATGTTTTTGGAAAGTGATTACTAAGCTGCTCTGGGACTTGAAACGTTCTAGGGGAGTTTGCATCTGCTCACATTTTTACTCGCTCATCACTGTTATTGCAGATCCCAGGTATATGACTGGACCAGGAGGGAGTTGATGTTTGAGGTTTCTTATATGTTCAGGCCGTTGCAACTTCCTTGAAGGGAGAACACCTTGTTAGTAGGGGCTGCACTTCACGAGATTTAATGAAAGCACATGGATGTGGGTTTTTTGTTGGTGTTGGCTATGGTGGTTTGTTTTCACATTGTCATAAATATGTGTCATGCTCTTCACTCATTTGCTCATTCATTTAGAAATAGCTTTTTTAGCTGGGCACAGTGGCTCACACCTGTAATCTCGGCACTTTGGGAGGCTGAGGTGGGTGGATCACCTGAGGTTGGGAGTTCCAGACCACCCTGACCAACATGGAGAAACCCTATCTCAACTAAAAATACAAAATTAGCTGGGCGTGATGGCACATGCCTGTAATCCCAGCTACTTGGGAGGCTTAGGCAGGAGAATCACTTGAACCCAGGAGGCAGAGGTTGTGGTGAGCTGAGATCACACCATTGCACTCCAGACTGGGCCAACAAGAGCAAAACTCCATCTCAAAAAAAAAAAAAAAAAAAAGAAATAGCTTTTTTATTGAGTGCCAGGCCCTGACGATACAACAAGGGTGAAAAGCCACAGTACCTTGACCAGGCAAGGTGGCTCATGCCTGTAATCCCAGCACATGTGTGGGTTCCATGCTAGACCCATGGGGGAGAGAGACAGCTGACAGCTAAGTTGCTCTTTTCTAAGGGCTGAACAGTCTAGTGAAGAGATGGCCCCTATGTAGTCAGCGTCTAGTGCTGAAAAGCCACAGGACGAAGAGGCTCTGTGGGCTGGGGCCAGGGTGTGGGGACAGCCTCCTAGAGAAGTTCGTTGAGCTAGTCTTCATGGATAGAGGAGTGGCATATAGAGAGGAAGGAGAGATGCACCCTCATCCCAGGCAGAGGAAGAAGGACAGGATGGGAGGGAATTGTAAGAGGTAAAGAACCATAGCTATTTCTAGGTGACCAGAACAGAAGGTGTATGGTGACAATTGCAACAGAGAGGGCTGAGAGCTAGAAGGACCAATGTCCAGTTTTGTTTTGTTTTTTAAATTAAAAAGAATTTTTTTTTTTTTTTTAGGCTGGGTGCAGTGGCTCACGCTTGTAATCCCAGCATTTTGGGAGGCCAAGGTGGGTGGATCACTTCAGGTCAGGAGTTCGATACCAGCCTGGCCAACATGCTGAAACCCCATCTCTACTAAAAATACAAAAATTGGCCAGATGTGGTGGCTCATACCTCTAATCCCAGCACTTTGGGAGGCCAAGGAGGGCAGATCATCTGAGGTCAGGGGTTTGAGACCAGCCTGACTGAAATGGAGAAACCTCGTCTCTACTAAAAATACAAAATTAGCCAGGCTTGGTGGTATGCACCTGTAATCCTACCTACTCAGGAAGCTGAGGCAGGAGAATCACTTGAACCCGGGAGGCAGAGATTGCAGTGAGCCGAGATCACGCCACCGTACTCCAGCCTGGGCGACAAGAGCAAAACTCCATCTCAAAAAAAAAATTTTTTTTTTTAGAGACAGGGTATTGCTCTTGTCGCCCAGGCTGGAGTGCAGTAGTATGATCATAGCTCACTGCAGCCCGAACTCTTAGACTCAGGTTATCCTCCTGCTTTAGCCCCTCAAAATGCTGGGATTACAGGTGTGAGCCACCATGCCTGGCCAGCATCCAGCTTTGGAAAAGTCTTCCTGTATGCCACTCTTAGGAATTTGGACTTTATTTTGCACACAGTACAGAACTATCGAAGAGTTCAAAACAAGCAAATGACATGATCGGAATTTGTAATTTAGAAATAACAATAGCTAACCTGTTGAAAGTCCCTTTTCTCTACGAGAACAGAATTGGACCTTATGTGTTACTGCATCCAATCCTCACACTGCCTCCCCATAAGGCAGGTACAGTCACCTTCTCTTATCAGCAGTTCCGAAATTTAGTGGATTCTAAACATCAGAAGTGTGTATGTGTGTGCGTGTAAATTGGACCTGAACACTCATTTGCTGCTAAACTTTGGCATGAACATTTGTAATCTTTATTTACTGCATGCAGTGTGAATATTCATCTGTTTTACTGTAGAAATAGCAGTGCATTTAATTGCAGGTGCTGTGCCAGGTCTTACGGAACGTATGGTGTGTGCATCATATTGTAATGGCCATTTGGCAGGTCAGAAAACTGAGATACAGTTGTTGAAGTAACTGCCCAGAATCATATAGTTATTAAGTGATAGGACTGAGATTTGAACCCAGATCTAACTCTGAGGCCCTAGTTCTTTCTGCCATGTACCTGGTTTTTCTATACATATGGAGAAACTGAATCCAGGCAGTATCAATCAATAGTTGAGTATACCCGCAACAAGTGTAAAATGCTAGGATTCTACCTTTTGCCATGATTCTATTAACCTTCCTTCTTTCTACTGGTTTCAGAGTTTTTTTTTTAAATTGGCTTGTACCTTTTCTGTATAACTTTTGCTTTAATATATAGAAAACTAGCTTTTTTTTGGAGATGGAGTCCTGCTCTGTCGCCCAGTCTGGAGCACAGTGGCATGATCTTGGCTCACTGCAACCTCTGCCTCCCAGGTTCAAGCAATTCTCCTGCCTCAGCCTCCCGAGTCCCGAGTAGCTGGGATTATAGGCACCTGCCACCACACCCAGCTAATTTTTGTCTTTTTAGTAGAGACAGGGTTTCACTGTCTTGGCCAGGCTGGTCTTGAACTCCTACCTCGTGATTCACCTGACTCGGCCTCCCACAGTGCTGGGATTACAGGCATGAGCCAGTAGCCTTTTACATTTAAAGTGGGATCCAGCTGAAGTGAATTCATTTTACAAATGCTAAAAGCAGTGAGAACGAACTGAGAGCATTTTAAGAGGAAACCTGAAAGGAATGAAGGTCTTCTGAAGTTAGTGTCCACTTTAGTAAAGTCTAGGCCAATGGTTCTGGACCAGGCGTGGTTTTGCCCCTCGGGACATTTAGCAATGTCTGGAGACATTTTTGGTTATCACGAAGTGGGGGAGGTGATATAGTTTGGCTGTATCCCCATCAGAATCTTACTTTGAATTGTATCTCCCATAATTCCCATGTGTTGTGGGAGGTACCCAGTGGGAGATAATTGAATCATGGGGGCAGTTTCCCCCATACTGTTCCTGTGGTGATAAGTCTCAGGAATCTGATGGTTTTATAAGGGGGAAACCCCTTTCACTTGGTTCCCATTTTGCTGTTGTCTGCTGCCATGTAATACGTGCCTTGTGCCTTCTGCCTTCTGCTATGATTGTGAGGCCTCCCTACTCACATGGAACTGTGAGTCCATTAAACCTCTTTTTGTTTATAATTACCCAGTTTCTAGTATATCTTTATCAGTCATGTGAAAACGGACTAATACAAAAGGGTACTATTGGCATGCAGGTAGAGGCTAGGGATGCATCTCAGTATCCTGATATGCCCCACACCACAGGATTATTGGGCCCCAAATGTCAATAGTGCTGATGTTGAGAAACCCAGATCTAGGCTTCATGTACTTGTTTGTCTGGCCTCTCTGGAACACTTGTTCTTTAACTTGAGTGTGCATCAGAATCGCCTGGAGGTCTTGTTGAAACCTATGTTGCTGGACCCCACACCCAGAGTTTCTGATTTGAAAAGTCAAGTGAGACCTGAGAGTTGGCATTTCTGCCAAGTTCCCAGGTGATGTTGATGCTGATGCTGATGCTGCTAGTCCAGGGATCACACTTAGAACCACAGCTCTACGCGAAAGGAGTGTTATTTGTCACTGTGCCTGCCTATGTACAATCACCAAGAAAGAACACTGGATACAAAAATTAGCCGGACACGGTAGTGTGCACCTGTAATCCCAGCTACTCGAGAAACTTGAGCCCGGTAGGGGGAGGTTGAGGTGAGCTGAGATTGCGTCACTGCACTCCAACCTGGGTGACAGAGCAAAACCCTGTCTCAAAAAATATATAAAAATAAAAGAATACTGCTTACATTTTAACCCCTTTTTTGTCAGCTTCTGGGATATATTTGGCTGGGGTCATTCACATGTACCCACCTAGTTCACTGTAATCCAACTACATATGATAAAGCTAGATACAGTTAGCCCTTTACAGAGTATTAAGCCAATGTGGAATATCAAAGTTTAATTCCATGATACCTGGGAATCACAGGTAATTAGTAGTTTGGGTGGTCAGCTCAGGGTTTTGCTTAGAAACCTTTATGAATTAATGCGTCATGAATGGTTAGAAGAAAATGGTACTGCTACTACTTGTGTGAAGTTTCTTGTATTTTGCTGAAGTAATAATTACCTTAAGCTCTTTAATTTAAATTTTATTCTTTTGCTAAACCTAAATTACTATTTTTAACTTTACTTTTAATTTCTTAACTTTGGAACTGAGAATTTTTGTAAAGAATTATTATTATTATTAGGAGATGGGGTCTTACTCTTTTGCCCAGGCTGGATTTGAACTGGGCTCAAGTGATCCTCCTGCCTCAGAGTTCTGAGTAGCAGGGACTACATGCCTATGCCACCATACCTGGCTAAAATTCTTTTTGTTGTTATTGGTTTTTGTTTGTTTTGAGACAGGGTCTCACTCTGTTGCCAAGGCTGGAGTGAAATGGCATGATGCTCAGCTCACTGTAGCCTTAACCTTCTGGGCACAGCTGATCCTCCCATCTCAGCCTCCCAGGTAGCTGGGACTATAGGCATATGCCTCCATGCCCAGCTAGTTTTTGTAATTTTTTTTTAAGACGAAGTCTTGCTCTGTCACCAGGCTGGAGTGCAGTGGTGTGATCTCGGCTCACTGTAACCTCTGCCTCCCGGGTTCAAGTGATTCTCCTACAGCAGCCTCCCAAGTAGCTGAAATTACAGGCATGTGCCACCATGCCCAGCTAATTTTTTTTTTTTTTATACGAAGTCTCACTCTATTGCCAAGCTGTAATGCAGTGGCATGATCTGGGCTCACTGCAACCTCCACCTCCTGGGTTAAAGTGATTCTCCTGCCTCAGCCTCCCAAGTAGCTGGAATTATAAGCACATACTACCACACCCAGCTAATTTTTGTATCTTTAGTAGAGATGGGGCTTCACCATGTTGGCCAGGATGGTCTCAATCTCCTGACCTCGTGATCCACCCGCCTCGGCCTCCCAAAGTGCTGGGATTACAGATGTGAGCCACCACACCTGGCCTAATTTTTGTATTTTTAGTAGAGACAGAGTTTTACCGTCATCCAGGCTTGTCTCAAACTCCTGGGCTCAAGCAATGTGCCCACCTCAGCCTCCCAAACTGTTGGGATTATAGGCATGAGCCACTGTGCCCATCACTGGCTAAAGACTAGGACCTTCTTTCTATCCAGAAATTGTATTAAAAAAAAAAAAAAAAAAGAAAGAAACAAAAACAAGATAACTTCAGTAGTAAGTTTAAGAATTTGAACTGCAATGGTGACTTTCCTGGTAGGGGAAACAGAAAATAAGACTGCTTTCAGAACAGAACTAAAATGCTGAGACAGTAGGAACCAGTATGTTTGCTTTTTGGACTTTTTTGCTGTGGACTGAACCAAAAATGTAGACAGTCAGTTGATTGGATGATGTGATTTTTTTTTTTTTTCCAAGACAGAGTCTTGCTCTGTCACCCAGGCTGGAGTGCAATGGCACAATCTTGGCTCACTGCAACCTCCGCCTCCTGGGTTCAAGTGATTCTCCTGCCTCAGCCTCCCAAGTAGCTGGGATTACAGGCACCCTCCACCATGCCCTTCTACTTTTTTGTAGTTTTAATAGAGATGGGGGTTTCACCATATTGGCCAGGCTGGTCTCGAACTCCTGACCTTGTGATCCACCCACCTCGGCCTCCCAAAGTGCTGGGATTATAGGAATGAGTCACCGTACCTGGCCGAATGATATAATTTTTAAAAGGTAAAAGCTTTATAAAGTATTATAAATAAGTTAAGGCTATAGGCCTACTGTCTTCATTTTTCAGAAATAGAATTTGTGGATGAACGTGCTTATACTGTTGCTTCAGGGGCGGCCAAAATTGGTTTCTGCAGGAAACTCAGTTTTGTTTATCCTAAGTCAAAGATAAATCTCATGTGATTTAAAATACACTTAGGCTGGGAAAGAGTAAAGAATACAGAAAGCCAACTTTTAGATGTTTTTTAGCATTTTCCTTTTTTTAAAATTATACCAAATATTTACTTTAATATATTTGTTTCCACTTAGATATTTCTAAGTTTATTAAGATAGTTTGGGAGAAAATTTGTATATTTATTAATTGTTCACATAGAAACAACCTTAAATAAACAACTTGATTTTTAAGTGTTATGCCTGGGAGGAAGCTTGGCATAGCTGGAATTCATTAGTTAATACGGAAAACCAGGATGTTAACTGCTGTATTTTCATCGTCATGCAGTGCCTAAAAGTACACTTTAATTTGTGTTCCAGAATAAACTGAAGACCTGAGAAGGTAGGAAGCCTGGGTGGCCACACATTTACTCCTGAATTGTTAAAGTGAGCCTTCATCGTTACCATCATTTTCTTTTTATAACATAGTTAAGAACAGAGGCTTGGGAGCCAGGACGCCTTCATTTGAATCCCAGTACTGTGATCTTAGACAAGTTATTTAACTTCACTGTATCACAGTTTTCTGCTTTATAGGGTTTTGTGAGGATTAGGTGAATTAAACCACGTGGAAGAGTGCCTGGCACAGAGAAAGCATTATACAAGTGTTAGCTGTTACTGTTTTCATTCCCATTTATTTTCCATTTAATTACTTTAATCTTATCAAAGACTAAACTGGCACAGAGAAAACACTATACAAGTGTTGGCTACTATTATTTTCATTCCCATTTATTTTGCATTTTATTACTTGAATCTTGTGAAAGGCTAAATATGTTTCTACTTTGTATGTAAGTTTGTGTGTATGTGTATGTACATGCATGTGTGAAAATGAAAAAATTTTTCCTGCTTGAATAGAACAATACCATTTGAGGAGTTATTTGCAATCCCAAATTCTTAGAACTGTCTTTGAGTCATGGCTTTTCTTTATTTCCATATTTGGTTACTTGCAGATCATGTCAGTGGTTAGTTTTCCTTAGACATCTTTCCCCTGCTGTATTTGAGATCCTCAAGATCGGGTTCACTGATTCACCAGAAAGACTGACACATTATGGTCATATGCATGGCTGTGATTTATCATAGCCAAAAGACGCAAAACAAAATCAGCCCGTGGGGTGAAATCCAGAGGAAACCAGACACAAGGCACCCAAGGGTCCTCTTCCTGTGGAGTGATAAGACATGCTTGATTCAGATTGAATTAAGACAACATGTGTCACATATTGTTTATCAGGGAAGCTCGTCAGAGTCTTTATTCCATGTTAGAGGCTGGTCGTGTAGGCGCCCTTGGCCTAACATGTACCAAAATTTCAGACTCCAAGAAGAAAGGTAGGTGGTCAACATAAACCACATGTTTTATACCGGCATGAAGCACAGTGAGCCATCTGTAGGAGTTAGGGAGTAGTCAGGCCCCCTGCGGATAAACGAGGTCCCAGACACCTGCCAAGGGCCAACCTTGCAAGCAAGCCTTTCTAAGGACAGCAGCATCAGGCCTCCTATGGGAACTCTTTTCTGCCCGCCTGCCCATAATTACCCTAGTGTTTGTCCTCATCATCTTTTAAACCTCACCTTTCAAAGCCTATTAACTGGCTCCCCTGAGTTCCAGCATACTGTACATGGACCCATCCCACCAATCTCGTATCTGCAACCAGGCTTTTGTTGTGTCTTTCTCCTGCTCGTGACCTTCATTAGCTCCTTACTTAATCATGTCTGTAAAAGGACTTTGGGGGCCAGGTGGGGTGGCTCATGCCTGTAATCACAGAACTTTGGGAGGCTAAGGCAGGCAGATTGCTTGAGGCCAGGAGTTCTAGATGAGTCTGGCCAACATTGTGAATCCCCATCTCTACTAAAAATGCAAAAATAAGCCAGGCATGGTGGCCTGTAATCCCAGCTTCTTGGGAGGCTGGGGCACAAGAATTGCTTGAAACTAAGAGGCAGGGGTTGCAGTGAGCCTAGATCGTGCTACTGCCCTCCAGCCTGGGCAACAAAGCAAGACTCTGTCTCAAAAAAAAAAGGACTTTGGGAACCCCATAACTAGTCCCTCTAAGCTTTATTTCCCCTGTTTATCTCTTGTTTATTATGGTTCTTTTGTGTCCAGTAAAGTCAATGTGTGTTCTGCCCCACTCACATCCGGTACATTTCCCACCTGGGTGCCTTTGCCTCCCTTACCAGGAACCTCCCTTGCTCTCTCTCCTGTATTCAAATCCTCCTTCGCCTCCTAGGTCCACTTCAAGTTCCACCTCCTAGATCCATTTTAAGTTTCACCTCCTCCACAGAATAATTCTTCCTAGCATCATTCTCTGTCCTTTCTGAGCTTCCTTCAACACTCCTAGTATCTTACTGACTATGCCCGGTTAATTGCAATCCGGTATTAGTTCCTGTTGCTTTATGTTTATTCATCTTACCTTCCCACATAGTCTGTACTCCACCAGATACTGCATTAGTAGCCACTGGTTGAATGATACAGACTTAACCATTTCTACACAGTAAACATCTCCCCCACTGTGTTTAGCTTTCATAATCTGCTAGTTCTTTCCTAAGAAGCAGATTGTAATGTACTTAATGATATTTGTTTCTAGAATTTAGGTATTCATCTTCCCTTTCTACAAAGTATGCTTAGATTTTTCTGAGAATTGTTAAGATATCATGAGCACATATATACTGATTTCATGATGTATTTTTCTTGTGCTTCATTGTGAAATAATCTCTTTAACCATTCATTTTTCTTTGTCAATCACATACTACTATACTCAGAACACTTCCCTTCAAGATCAAGGTGAATCTACAGCAAACCACCATCAAAGAAATTTTAAGGAAAAAGTTGCTTGTCTGGAATTTTTTCTCTTTCTTTCTCCTCCTCTTTGTACTTGATTTAGATACTTTCCATCAATAGAGTCCAGTTGCAAAGGCTAATAGGGAGATGAGTGTGCTTGAAGTGAAACCAGTGTTGATGAGAGGCATTTTTGGTTTCTAGGTTATGATTTGTAGAGAATACAACCTAGTATGGAATTCCTGGGATACCTGCAGTATCCCAAAGAGGCTTCTTACTGCTGTGCTATCCTTCCTCACTGAAACCCTCTTCTCAGTTTCATTTGCTTGATTAACCCCTCATCCATTAGGACTTCTTGGGCAGTGTTTGCCTTGCCAAATCCCCCAACCCAGTATAACACCATTCCCACTCCTTAACACTGATCTACCCTTTCCCACTCCCTAACATTAATCTACACTTTCGTTGTCCTCAAAGCTCTTACCACATCATTTATTGTTACTCATTTACATATTTGTCTTTACTAATTAAATGATGACCTTGAAAATTATTCTGGCCAGGCACGGTGGCTCACGCCTGTAATCCCAGCACTTTGGGAGGCTGAGGTGAGTGGATCACCTGAGATCAGGAGTTCGAGACCAGCCTGGCCAACATGGTGAAACCCCATCTCCACTAAAAATACAAAAATTAGCCAGGCATGGTGGTGGATGCCTGTAATCCCAGCTACCTGGGAGGCTGAGGCAGGAGAATTGCTTGAACCTGGGAGGTGGAGGTTGCAGTGAGCTGAGATCGCGCCATTGCACTCCAGCCTGGGTGACAAGAGTGAGACTCTGTCTCAAAAAAAAAAATAAAATAAAATAAAAATTTTTTCTAACACATGAAACAATGTAGAGCTTGTGGTAATGTCTCAAGTGTTAGTTTGTTTGAATCAGCCAACAAATCTATTAGGGAAAAAGAAGCATGGAACATAATCTAAAAACAGGCCACTGGCCAGGCATGGTGGCTTACACCTGTAATCCCAGCACTTTGGGAGGCCGAATCAGGTGGATCACTTAAGGTCAGGAGTCTGAGACCAGCCTGGCCAACATGGTGAGACACCCCATCTCTACTAAAAATACAAAAATTAGCTGGGTCAGGTGGTGTGTTCCTGTAGTCCCAGCTACTCAGGAGGCTGAGGCAGGAGAGTTGCTTGAACCTGCCAAGTGGAGGCCACAGTGAGCCAAGATTGTGCCACTGCACTCCAGGCTGGACGACACAGTGAGATTCTATCTCAAAAAAAAAAAAAAAAAAAAAAAAAAAAAAGACTACTGTTCCTTACTACAAACTGCTGCTTTGTGGTTCCTTTAATTTGTGTTTCAAGACTTCTAGGCTATGGATAGAGTTTGAGCCTTTTTTTTTTTTTTTTTTTTTTAAAGATAGGATCTTAGTCTGTCTCCCAGACCGATGTGTAGTGGCACAATCAGACTGTAGCCTCCACCTCCTGGGCTCAAATGATCCTCCCACCTCAGCCTCCTAAGTATCTGAGACCACAGACATGCACCACCACTCCTGGCTAATTTTAGATTTTTTGTAGAGATGGGGCTCTCACTATATTGCTCAGTCTGGTCTTGAACTCCTGTGCTGAAGTGATCTTCCAGCCTCAGTCTCCCAAGTAGCTGGGATGACAGATGTGTGCTATTATGCCCAGCTAATTTATTTTTATATTTTGTAGAGACAGGGTCTTGCTGTGTTGCCAGGCTGGTCTCAAACCCCTAGGCTCAAGTGATCCTCCTGCCTCGGCCTCCCAAAGCAGTGGGATTACAGATGTGAACCACCATGCCTGGCCAGATGTTTTGTAATGTAAGAAAGTGTTGCCTGGGCCCTCCATGGACTCCGGCCTGTCTAGATTACTCCTGCTCTTTGGTGATTAGGTTGGTTCCTAGCCTTCTTGATGGCACAAGGATCACAAAAAGTTATTTTTATGCTAACAGTGAAAAAATTACAGCAAGAATGGTTTTGAGTAAAACAAACAAAAAAGAAGTCTGCAGGTTTTCAGCCATCTGGCTTCTGGAAAGGTGGTATTCATTTAAAGGGGGTGCAAATGCTGGGGCCACCCAGTGACTTCTTCCCTGGATAAAGTCTGCCTGTGGTGATATCAGCAGTCTAATTCTTGGTCACAGACCCTTGAAGCTGTCCAGTAATTCTTCCCGTAGATTGTGGGAAGGGATTGAAATTTCTGCTTTTCTCAGCCGATGTCATTCTCCTCTATAAAACGAGGCTGTTTTCTCTGCCTTTTAATTTAGAGAATAAATTCAATAACAATCTAGTATTTTCTCTGTCTGTTACCAAAAGAAAAAGACTTCTTTTTGCAGCAAGAATGAAGAGGGCAGAATTCTGGAGACTCCTTGGAAGGAAATTGCTGTTTATTCGATAAAAACGGATGGCACTGATGGCTATGTTATTCCTTCTCCCTTTCAGGCGAATGTCTTAATATTATAGGAACCATCTTGTGTACCAGAAGTACACTTTTTTTCCCTGTATCTTCTGAAAGGGCTGTCAGACTAGGATTTTAAAAATATCCTTTTCTATAGGTGACAGAAATGTTCATAGATTTACTGAGATATGAAACAGTATCAGCATCCCTAAGAATGACCAGAAAATCAGATTTTCTCAGAATTACTGTTTGCCCAGAATTTAAAAGAAATCAAGACGTTGGGCTTAATTTGTAACGTATAATATCCTTTTTTTTTTTTTTTTTGAGGCAGAGTTTCACTCTTGTTGCCTAGGTTGGGGTGCAATGGTGCGATCTTGGCTCACTGCAACCTCTGCCTCTCAGGTTCAAGGGATTCTCCTGCCTCAGCCTCCCGAGTAGCTGGGATTACAGGTGTACATCACCACACCTAGCTAATTTTGTATTTTTAGTAGAGATGGGGTTTCACCATGTTGCTCAGGCTGGTCTCGAACTCCCAACCTCAGGTGATCTGCTCGCCTCAGCCTCCCAATTTAAGTATACTCTTTTTAAATGATTAATTGAATGCTCTCTTTATATCAGTTTAAAATTTAAAGATGGTTAAATTGCTTTAATTCAGCCATTTTTGAAGTGATTAGGGTGTTTCTTTGAGAAAGTTTTAAAAAGATACTCAGTTTTAGAGATGTTGCTGTTTCAGGCCAGGTAGAACTTGGCCTTGTGATTTTATAGAAATAATTATGTGCTAGTTGAGTTTGCTTATCAAAGTGTGGGCATAATTTTCAAGGTAATCATACGGATAATAATACTAGAAAATATGTATTGAACCCAAATATATATCCTTATGGAATTACAGGTTTAAAAATATTTCCAGTGCATTTTCTGCTACAAGGAAAAAAACAGAAAAAAATATTAGGCCAGGTCCAGTGGCTCATGCCTGTAATCCCAGCACTTTGGGAGGCCGAGGCAGGCAGGTCACTTGAGGCCAAGAGTTCAAGACCAGCCTGGCCAACATGGCAAAAGCCTGTCTCTACTAAAAATACAAAAATTAGCTGGGTATGGTAGTGCATGCCTGTTGCTTGAATCCATGAGGCAGAGGCTGCAGTGAGCTGAGATGCCACTGCCTCCATCCGGGGCAACAGATTGAGACTCTGTCTCAGAAAAACAAAAGAAAACAAAAAAGAAAGAAAAGAAAAATAGAAAAATATTAATGACTCCTGCAAGATGTCTCCTTGTTTGTGAGCCAGTGCTTTTCACAGGAAAAATTATACCTGAATCTATCTTTGTTCCTACTGTATTGTGGCTTAAATAGATGAGGCTTTCGAGACTTAGTGATTCCCTTAAGTGTATTTTAACCTTGCTTTTAATTAGCTCTTTGATAGAGTTTAACAGTGGAAGAAATAAAAAGGAATCCTTCTACCTATTCTGACCATCAGGCATGTCTTTCAGCAGATCAAAGACTAATCTCTCTGGAGTAAACACTTTATTCTTAATCATAACCATGGTTGGAACTCCACTTTTCATAGGTCTGATACAGAAAGGTAAAGCATACCGAATTTTTATTCTTGGTAGACAGGATAACAAACGTTATTGTATGATATTTAAGAGTAATAACTTTACTTTGTACTTCCAGTGACTGCTTCTGTTTTTAAGGATTCAAATTAGCACTTG
The DNA here is from genome assembly GCA_004027835.1 of Alouatta palliata. Lineage (NCBI taxonomy): Eukaryota > Metazoa > Chordata > Mammalia > Primates > Atelidae > Alouatta > Alouatta palliata. The sequence goes on along the minus strand of PVKV010019420.1, from coordinate 27,328 downwards.
TGCAAAATGGGAATCCTGTATTTCAATTAAGAATTGAAATGGAGTTATTTGTGCTATCTACTTTGAAATCCTTGGCATTCAGTAAATCCCAAATGCTTTTTATTTTAAATTTTAACCTCAGATTCCTAAGTACTCTTAAAGGTATACTATTTATTTGGAGTAGAAAACATATATCAGTTAGCTCATGCCAAATAGCAAACCACCTCAAAGCTCAGTGGCTTGAAACAGCAGGTATTTGTCTATCTTATTTTTTTCTTTTTTTACTTTAAAAAAATTTTATTGCCAACTATCACAGAACAGCAGGTATTTGTCATTGCTCATGAGCCCACAGGTCATCTAGGCAGTGCTGCTGGCCTCAGCCATGCCCACTCATGCTTGTGGCCAGCTGTGGGCCAGCTCTACTGAGCTCAGCTAGACTCTTTTCTCATGCCTGGGAGCAAGCTCGCTACAGGCAGGCCAAGGGGCTTCAGCTGGGACAGTTGGGCTCTCTCCCATGTCGTCATTTGTCCTCTGGTAGGCTGGCCCCTGTGGTTCATGTGATGTGGCAGTCTTCCAAGACAGGGAGTGAGAACAAACCAGGCCTCTGGACCCAATACTAGCACCCCATTCAGCCACATTCTTTTGGGCATAGCATCACCAGCCAACCCATATTCAAGGCTCAGAGAAATAGGCCAGGTGCGGTGCTTCATGCCTGTAAGCCTGGGAGGCCAAGGAGGATGGGTCACATGAGGTCAGGAATTCAAGACCAGTCTGGTCAACATGGTGAAACCCCATCTCTACTAAAATTACACAAAATTAGCCTGGTGTGGTGGCACATGCCTGTAATCCCAGCTCCTCAGGAGGGTAAGGCAAGAGAATCGCCTGAACCCAGGAGGCGGAGGTTGCTATGAGCCAAGATGAAGCCACTGCACTCCAACCTGGGTGACAGAGTCTGTCTTTTGAGACTCTGTCTCAAAAGAAAAAAATAAGGATCAGAGAATATATTCCATCTCTTGATGGAAAGAGCCGCAAAATGGCTGATTGTAAGGAGCATGGATACAGGGAGGAGTAAAGAATTGAGCACATTGCTTTTTAAATTGTTTCACCACAGGCACTTACATACTATATCACATACTGTAGCTAGATTCGGCTAAATCTAGACCTGGAGGTTGTGAGAGACTTTGTTAGAATCACCCCTCCTATTTAGCACAAAGTCAGTATTTCGTTGAACCAAGTGAGCTTTAAAATTAAACCTAATTTTTTGTTTGCTTTTGTAATGTTTTGAAAGACAAATTTTCACCATCTTCTGATAAGAGAGAATGAAAGTCGGTGGGGCAAATCACTGAAGTCAGCCTGATGCAGCACTGCTGTTGGTTTGTATGCTTTTCGGTTTGTATCTCTCCTTGCTTCTGCTTTTTTAAGTGTAAAGTGAAGACAGAAGCGTCTGTCATCCCTGCCATCAGGATGTGGCACCTCATTCTCAACAGACCACAAGCTTTTCATGAATTTGTTTTTTTTTTTTTTTTTTTTTTTTTTGAGAAGGTGGTAGAGGGAAGTGCAGGGAGGTGCGGAATCACAGAGTTGCTTTTCATGAATCTTGATGTGTGTTTAGAATGCCACAAGTAGCCTTGTGTGTGCTGCAACAGTTCAGCATCGTGAGCTTACAAAAGTTAAGCAGGAGGCCAGGCGAGGTGGCTAATGCCTGTAATCCCAGCACTTTGGGAGGTCGAGGTGGGCGGATCACCTGAGGTCAGGAGTTTGAGACCAGCCTGACCAACATGGTGAAACTCCTTATCTACTAAAAATACAAAAATTAGCTGGACATGATGGCGGGTGCCTCTAATCCCAGCTACTAGGGGGGCTGATGCAGAAGAATTGTTTGAACTTGGGAGGCGGAGGTTGCAGTGAGCAGAGATCCTACCATTGCACTCCAGCCTGAGCATAAAGAATGAAACTCTGTCTCAGAAAAAAAAAAAAAAAAAAAAAAAAAAGTTAAGGAGGGACACATACTAATGAAGAGGCACAGTTTATTACCTTGTAACTTTTAGGCCTAAGAGCTTGATGCCTTTTGGGAGCGTCTTCTCCTTTATCCTTCTGCATCTGACATCTTTGCCAGCTCTGCTGGCCCTGCCTTCTGTTCGCTGCTCCTTTGGGAACCATGCTGTCAAGGACCCCAGCTACCCAGACACCTCCAGTCTGGTGTCCAGGTCCATGTCTCCCTGTTGGTGCTGGGGCTCTCTCACCCCTCTGCACTAATGTCTGAACTAACATCTGCCCTCAGTGAGTCAATCTCCTAATATCCTCATTAGTGGAAGATGGTGCTCCAGAATCTCAAGCCTTACCCCAGGCGCAAGTTCATGTTGAAGGCCAGCATAGGCCAGGGTGAGCATCTTCAGTGATGGACAGCTGAAGCCTCTGGTGTCTGCCTTATTGAAAAAAAGGAAAGTCATTCCCCTGTATTTAAAATTGCTTCTGATTCTAATGACTTCTGTTTTTACTTTTGGTGGGGACAGCAATTTAAAGGACACATTCTTAGGGAGTGGAACATTTTTACATGTAGAATTTTAGGTAGCCACTCTTGAAAATCAGACTAAATAAGTCCCTAAGTGCCTCAAGGCTCATTGCAAAGTGCTTAATTGTGGCTCACTGGGAGGTCAGCAGGTACCCTTCTGTTCTGCTGGTACTCAGCCTCCACATCTTTTCTCTGGGTTTCTCACAAGGATCCCAAGACATTGTCTGCCTTGCAGGTGGATTCTGGATTCTCTTCTCCTCCCCTTTGCCTGCCCCTTATCAGCCTCCCTACCTGCCCTGCCCAGCCTGATGTAGTGTGGATGCATAATTTAGTCATATGATTTGATACAAGCATACCTTGTTTTATTGTGCTTCTCAGATACTGTATTTTGTACAAATTGAAGGTTCATGGCAACCGTGCATCAGGCAAGTCTATCTGTACCTTTTTTCCAATCCATTGTGCTCACTTTGTGTCTCTGTGTCACATTTTGGTAATTCTTGCAATATTCCAAATTTTATTATTTATCTGTTATGGTATTCTGTGTCCAGTGATCTTTGATATTACTATTGTAATTTTTTTGGGGATCCACAAACTGCACCAATATAAGGTGGTGAACATAAATGATAGTATGTGTGATCTGACTACTCCATCAACTGGCTGTTTCTCTCTCTCTCTCTGTCTCTCTCTCTTTCTCTCTCTCTTTCTCTCTGTCTCTGTCTCTCTGCCTCTCCGCCTCAGGCCTCCTTATTCCCTGAGACACAATAATATTGAAATTAGGCCAGTGAATAACCCTACAATAGCCTCTAAGTGTTCAAGTGAAAGGAAGAGTCATATGTCTCTAACTTTAAATCAAATGTTAGAAATGATTAAGCTTAGTGAGGAAGGCACATCAAAAGCTGAGACAGGCCGAAAGCTAGGCCTTTTGCACCAAACAGCCAAGTTATGCATGCAAATGAAAAGTTCTTGGAGAAAATTAAAAGTACTAATTTAGTGAAAACATGAATAAGAAAGCTAAACAGCCTTATTGATGATATGGAGAAAGGTTTAGTGATCTGAATAGAAGATTAAACCAGCTGTAACATCCTCTTAACCCAAAGCCTCATCCAGAGCAAGGCCTTAATCCTCTTCAATTTTATGAAGGCTGAGAGAGGTGAGGAAGCTACAGAAGAAAAGTTTGAGGCTAGCAGAATTGACCTATTAGGTTTAAGGAAATAAGCAGTCTGCGTAACATAAAAGTTCAAAGTGAAGTATCAAGTGCTAATGTAGAAGCTGCAGCAAGTTATCAGAAGATCTAGCTAAGGTGATTGGTGAAAGCAACTACATTAAACAACAGATTTTCAATGTAGACAAAACAAAATTCTGTTGGAAGAAGATGCCATCTAGGACTTTCATAGCTAGACAGGAGAAGTCAGTGCCTGGCTTCAAAGCTCCAGAAGATAGGTTGATTTTCTTCTTGGGGCTAATGTAGCTGGTAACTTTAAGTTGAATCAATGCTCATTAACCATTCCAAAAATCCAAGGACCATTAAGCATTATGTTAAATCTACTTTGCCTTGTGCTCTATAAATGGAACAACAAAGCCTGGATGACAACATGTCTGTTGACATCATGGTTTACTGAACATTTTAAGCCCATTATTGAGACCTACTGCTCAGAGAAAAAGATTCCTTTCAAAACATTATTGGCTGGGAACAGTGGCTCATGCTTGTAACCCCAGCACTTTGGGGGGCCAAAGCAGGCAGATCACTTGAGGTCAGGAATTCAAGACCAGCCTGGCCAACATGACAAAACCCTGGCTCTACTAAAAATACAAAAATTAGCTAGGCACAGTGTTGCACATATGTTAAGTCCAGCTGCTTGGGAGGTTGAGGCATGAGAATCACTTGAGCCTAAGAGGTGGAGGTTGCAGTGAGCTGAGATCATGCCACTGCACTCCAGCCTGGGTGATGGAGTGAGACTCTCTCTCTCTCTCTCTCTCTCTCTCTCTCTCTCTCCCTCCCCCCCTATATATATATATTTGCTTATTGAAAATGCACCAAGTTACCCAAGAACTCTGAGGATGGAGATGTACCAGGAGATGAATGTTGTTTTCATGCCTGCTAATACAACATTCATTCTGTAGCTCATGGATCAAGCAGTAACTTTGACTTTCAAGTTTTATGATTTAAAAAATATACTTTTGCTGGGCACAGTGGCTCAGGCCTCTAGTCTCAGCACTTTGGAAGGCTGAGGTGGCAGGATCACCTGAGCCTAGGAGTTTGAGACCAGCATGGGCAGTAAAATGAAGCCTGATCTCTACAAAAACCTTTAAAAAGTTAGCCAGGTATAGTGGTATGTGCCTGTAGTCCCATTTACTGGGGAACCTGAGGTGAAAGGATCCCTTGAGCCTGGCAGGCATAGGTTGCAGTGAGCCATGATTGTGCTACTGCATTCTAGCCTGAGTGACTGAGGGAGATCCTGTCTCAAAAAAAAAATTTTTTTTTATAAGGCTGTAACTGCCATGAATAGTTCCTTTGATAGATCTGGGCAAAGTAAATTGAAAACCTTCTGGAAAGGGTTCACCATTCTAGATGCCAGTAAGAACATTCATGATTCTTGGAGACGGTTAAACTGTCAATATTGAAGAAGTTGATTCTAGCCCTCATGGATAACTTTGAGAGGTTCAAGCCTTCAGTAACTGCAGATGTGAACATAGCAAGAAAACTAGAATTAGAAGTGGAACATATAGATATGACTGAATTGTTGCAATCTCATGATAAAAGTTGAATGTATAAAGAGTTTCTTATGGATAAACAAAGAAAGTGGTTTCTTGAGATGGCACTGACATCTAATGAAGATGCTATGAATATTGCTAAAATGACAACAAAAGATTTAGAATATTCTGTAGACTTAATTGATGGAGGAGCAGCAGCGATTAAGAGGACTGACTCCCAATTTTGGAAGAAGTTCTACTCTGGGTAAAATGCTATTAAATTGCAATGGATGGTATAGAGAAGTCTTTTGGGAAAGGAAGAGTCAATCAGTACAACAAACTTCATGGTTATCTTATTTTAAGAAGTTGCCACAGCTATGCCAACCTTCATCAACAGCCACCGTGATGGATCAGCAACATCAACACTGAGGCAGGACTCTCTACCAGCAAAAAGATTACCCCCTCCTGAAGACTCAGATAATTGTTACTTTTTTTTTTTTTTTTTTTAGCAATAAAGTATTTTAAAACTAAGGTATGTACATTGATTTTTAGACATAATGCTACTGCACACTTAATAGTCTATAGTGTAACTACAACTTTTATATGAGAAACCAAAAATTTGTGTAACTCAGTTTGTTGCAACATTTACTTTATGGTGACAAACCTGCAGTATCTCCGAGGGTTATAATAATCTCTGTGTTGTGCTTTTTTTATAGGAAAAAAAAAGCTGACCATTTTGTAAACATTTCTTGGGGCTCCAGGACTTCATAACTACTTGTAATGACTGTATAAGCTATTGAATTACTCTACCATTAACCCATTTCATTCTTTAACATATTTTCCCCATTTTTACTTCTTGGATAATACTTATATGAAGTTTTTTAAATTTGTAGTTCTTTTTTTTTTTATTCTATTAACTAATTTTTATAGAACAAATTTCCAAGCTTGGAATTCTTTAATCAAAGTTTATCATTAGTGTTGTTGTCATTATTACTATTGGGCAGGTGTATTTGTTTCTATATTGGAGCAAAATTCTTTCCAGAGAGTTAGTTCTAATTTACAATTCTGACAAACAATTATGAGAGCCCTAGAAAGGGCATTTTGTTACTGTTTTGAGTTGTTCCTTTGCTTATCCCTGGACAGCGGTACATTTTAAAAACATTTTAATCTGAAATATTTAACATTAAAAATATGAATCAATTTTGGAATTTTATTTACTTGGAAAATAAATGAATCATCTCTAGTGCTGAACAATGACAGACAAGTAAAGTGATGGGGACAGGTGCGGTGACTCACACCTGTAATCCCAGCACTTTGGGAGGCCCAGGCGGGTAGATCACTTAAGGCCAGGAGTTCAAGACCAGCCTGGCCAACATGTTGAAACCCTGTCTGTACTAAAGATACAAAAATTAGTCAGGCATGGTGACACACGCCTGTAATCCCAGCTGCCAAGGAGGCTGAGGCACGAGAATCGCTTCAGCCTGGGAGGTGGAGGTTGCAGTGAGCTGAGCTTGTGCCACTCCACTCCAGTCTGGGTGATGGAGTGAGACTCTGTCTCAATAATAATAATAATAATAATAATAATAAATAAAGTGATGGTAGTAGTGTGCATACCCTGTAAGTTATGTATGTTTAACACAGTCGTATGTGGAGATACCTTTTCTCATCTGTCCCTGGAAGATAATGTGGCTATAAGCAAGTCCTTGCTTCTCTAATTAAAAGTGCAGAGGAGATAGACATTAGAAATTCTCCACAGGAATGGTAGCATGGGGAAGTTTGGAAAGCATTTATTAGGCTCTAAAAGCAATGACACATATCCTTTCTAAGGACCTTTTGGAAAAATATCAGACCATTGTTTTAAAACAACTTAAAAATAGAGCTTGGAAAAGAATGAACATGTTTCTAAGGTTGTGGTTTTAGGGAAAGATTTCTCTTCCTCAGATTGATATGGTTTTAGAGTAGAAAAGAAAATCCAGCCATTAGAAAAATGGGCAGAATAAGCAGCAGGAAAAATGAGTTTTGTGGGTATAAAATTGTCAAAATATTAAAGGAAAATGTAAGCTGTTTTGTCTTAGTGGAGAGAGTGATTTAGACATTCATCTAGACAAAAAATCCTGTGATTTATACAAAAATAATACCATCTGATCTTGATACTTTAGTGATTAGATGGTTTATTAATATCATCCTAGACTTTTAAATAGTTTGCTCCTGTAAATGTTGCTAAACTATATTATTATGTTGCTTTCAACTTACTGAATAGTAGATTTTACTTCCAGTTTACTCGATAGTAATTTTTTTAGACCGGAATTTGTTGAATTTTGAATAAGTGACCCAACTTAAAACTATCTTAACAACAATTTATTAAATATTCTGGACATAATACAAAATACATTCCTATATTACTCATAGAAATGAGCATCTCTGTTTAATACATAGGTTCTTGGGGTACAAGAGTGTTAAGGGTTAAACTTAACATTGCTTTGATTTAATCTTGGAAGAGGGAGGGCCTGGTTGAAAAGAGATGGAAGGGAATCCAGGTGAAGGTGTGAAGACAAAGGTAGAGCCAACCATCCAGACCAGTTGCCTCATTTGGAATCTGATTCCCAGACAAGGAGGCCCTTCTCTCAGCTGAGATGTGACTAACTGTTTTCAAACAAAACACCCTAAGAGATCGTGGAAGTCTTGACAATTTCCTAGTTTATTAGTTGGGTTTTAGTATGGGTCCAATTTGTGCCAACTAAACTATATGCTGATGTTGTCTTCCAAAGGAAATAATACTATGTTCAAAATACTGGAGTCTAAGTAGCTTCAATTTTGGCTTTGGGCTAGTTTAAGTATTCTAAAGCTGCATGAAATTAACATTAGACTTTTCCAGGTTAAATACTTGGTTGGAAGAGACAGCCTTTAAGATTTTATCCTCACAACAGACTTCTCTGATGTCTGAATTGTGCCCTTCTTTCCAAGAGCACTGGAAGAGTACATGCCACTAGGTCCTTTGAGCCACCTGCACATTCATGACCTAAGATGCTGTGATTGATCTGAAGAGTTTTAAAACGCGTCGGCATTCTGTTCTTCCTTAGACCAAAAATACCCTAACACACAGGCAGCTGGCAGGTTTCCTTTGTGATTGTACGAATGAAGCCTGTAAGCATGAAATAGTGCTGCATGAAGCCTTGATCTCTGGGTGCCTTGGCCTTTGTCACCATGTGTTTGGAGGTGGAGGCAAAAATCCTTAAACAGAGTTAGCGGGAAGTTGGCCTCTTGTTTATTGCAATGGTTTTGACTTTATCCTCTTTATTAGAATGTATCCATAAACATTTTGATTTAAGTAATATGGAATATAGTCAACACACTTCAATAACATATTGGTCGTTCATGTCTAAAGATCATCATTGGAAGCATCCACTGATTCTTTTAGATGAAGCTGTTATGCCAAAATGGCATCTATCCTGTGATCTGCCCAGAAAACACTGTCTGGAGAGAAGAGTTCTTGGTAGAGTGGGGAGGAAGGCAGGCTTAGGGCATAACCTGAGCTAGACATATTCAGGGAACGTGAGGATGACAGCTCACTGGGATGCAGGCTCTGGGTTAGACAGTCATAAGCACTAACGTCAGTTGAATCTGGATTTGAGGTAACCATGGTGGGTTCTGAGCATAGGAGCACTGTGATGCAGGTAGCTCCTTGGGAGAGGTAGCTGGGGGTCAGCACACTGGAGGTGGAGTAGAGGGAGGCAAGAGTCCACTACTTCTGTGAGAACAGGCTGACTGCTGTGTGAAAGATGGGACCTAGACCGTGGTAGTCATGCCGAGGATGACAAATGAGGATGGCAAACGTGATATAGAGGAATTATCGTTCAGTTCTTCAAAAACAAACAGCGACATCATTAACACACCTAAAGGAATGAACAACATCCAGGCATGGTGGTGCACACCTGTAGTCCCAGCTGCTTGGGGAGCTGAGGTGGGAGGATCACTTGAGCCCAGGAGTTCGAGAGTTCGAGGCTGCAGTGAACTGCGATTGCACCACTGCACTCCACCCTGGATGATGAAACCCTGTCTCAAAAAAAAAAAAAAAAAAAAAAGAAAAAAAAAAGAAAACAATAATCTTTAAAATATTCTCAAATATCTGTACATATCTTTTAGTTTGAATTAGGATTTAAGTAAGTCCACACATTTTAATTGCTTGATAGACCTCTAAAATCTCTTTAATCATAAGTTTTTCCTTCCCCTCTGTTTTTTTCCCCTTGCAAATTATTTGTAGAAGAAAATGAGTCATTTCTCTATGGAGTTTCTTGTAGTCTTGACTTTGCTGAATGGTGCTCAATATGTTCCTGTGTCCTGTGTATTTTCTATCAATTGGTAGGTGGATTTAGAGGATTGATCCAACTGTGTTAGCCTGAAGGCTTGTTTCTGTCCAGTTCACATACAAAATAGCATTAATCTCACTGTGATGCTAGGTCATCTTAGTTGTTTGGATGAATAAAGATCAACCACTATTTTTGCTTTTCTTTTAATCATATATAATAATGTGTATAGATCTTGGGTAGAGTTGGACAGGTTCTAACAAATATGTATACCCGTAGTAACCAACGCCTAGAGCCTTGCCATTCCCTTAGAAAGTTTTCCCACTTCCAGCTGCATTCAGTCCTCCCCTTACCCCAGAAGCAATCGCTATTCTGATTTTGCCTCTGGTCTCTGACCAGTTTTACTTGTTTTTTCTGGGTTGCATTTTCTGCATCAGTGATTTTAATAAAGAAAAACAGGGTTCTGAGGGAAGATAACCAAGCCCACTGGTCCGCAGTCCTGTAAACAGAGCCATGTGATGTTTAGCTGAGGGAGAGGACAGCCACTGTCGAGAGCACCTCGTCTTCCACATGGTTCAGCTGCTCTCCGTGTTAGGCAGAGATAAGCCTTGCCCGCCTTTTTCCCTTTAGGAGGGATCTATCCACTGAGGCAAGGGCCAAACTCCGTTTTTCACGAGATGGTTTTACTTTGAGCTCCATTTTCCTGTCAAGATCGTGTACCGTCCATGCCTGGTGAGACTTTGTTTACTGCAAGGTTTCCCACAGCCAGTGTGTTCACACACAACAGGGTATTTTTCCTCCTGAAAGGAGATTGTGACTCTGGAGATGACATACAGCTGTGCAGGTTCCACCCTGTTCTTCTCTTGGGCAGCGACCCACGTCCCTTTCTTGGGTGAACTTTCATGTGCTGCTGAAGATCATTTTTCCATGTAAATGTTTTCTGGCATACTGCACGTGTCATTATTATTTCCTTCTTAGGAGTTTCTCTCACATTTCAGAAGCCACGTGGGCCCATCCTGTGGCCAGGCCCATGAGGGCTGCATGATATATGTCAAAGGGATAGGTGTTTTGACATATATACAGTGGGTGCTTCCTGATCCCCCTGGGCACACTTGAGCAGCGGCTCACTTGTGTGCTGGCCCTGGTCGATATCCAGCTGCTGATGCTTCTTAAATATCTTCTCACGGCGTTCAAGTCATATACCTGTTGTTTTTGTGCATTTTCATGTTTGTGTTGAAAATACTTCTTCAAGTTTATTTTGTGTTGAATTTTTGGTTATAGCCACCAGCTGCACAGCTTTTCTCCAGTGTGAATGAGGATGCGGGGACTCAGGTGGCAGTCCCTGTTTGTTTACGACAAACAAATGATCTCCCAACTTGTATAGGTGCTTACATAGGTCTGGCTTGCAGGTCTTGTGGTAACTGGCACTGCGCTGGGGAAGAAGCAGATGAAACTCCTGGGAAATGCTGTGGTCAGGGGGTATGAGGGTCCCCCTTGTCTTGAGGGTCAGGGAGGACACTGCCTCCAGGGCACCCTATCTATGCTTCCGACCACCCAGTTTTACTTGTTTTGACCTCAAATCTATGGAAACATATGATATCAACATTTAATCTTCATGTATTTTGGGTTAAAGGTGTGAACATTTATTTAGCTCCTACTGTATGCCAGAATCTACATTGCTGTTAAAAATATAAAAATGGGTCAGGTGCAGTGGCTCATGCCTGTAGTACCAGCATCTTGTGGCGCTGAGGTGGGAAGATCGCTTGAGCCTGGGAAGTCAAGGCTGCTGTGAGCCATGGTTGCACCACTGCACTCCAGCCTGGGCCACAGAGCGAGACCATGTCTTAGAAAATAATAAATAAGGCCGGATGTGGTGGCTCACACCTGTAATCCCAGCACTTTGGGAGGCCAAGGTGAGCAGATCACTTGAGGTCAGGAGTTCAAGACCAGCCTGGCCAACATGGTGAAACCTTGTCTTCAATAAAAATACAAAAATTAGCCAGGTGTGGTGGTGTGTGCCTGTAATACCATGTACTTGAGAGGCTGAGGCAGGAGAATCGCTTGAACCCAGAAGGTGGACATTGTAGTGAGCTGAGATCATGCTACTGCATTCCCGCCTGGGTGACAGAGCAAGACTCCGTCTCAGAAATAAATAAGAAATATAAAAATGATCATCACAGAGTTGGCATTGGGGACAATAAGCTGGTTATGAGTAAACTACAGAGACAGAGCAGGGCAATCACCCGTGGAGTTCCCAGGCGTCCTAGGGATGCAGAAGATGGCGAATCCTGGCACCAGAAGCCCTGAGAGTGCAGGAGCGGGAGCCATAGTGCTCCCACTGTTTTTCTGCGGTCATAAACCCAAATATTAAACTTTGGCTATTTTGGTCGTTGGTCATTTTCCTGCATGTGCACAGGATTTCCTCATCGCCCTGTGCATGTTCTAATGAAAGAGGGCCCCAGAGACATGGTGTGGGATAATTTCCTCCCGGGGCAGAAGACAGAATTGCCATGCTGTGCTCCCTGTGTGCGCGGCACCCCTCCCCGTGCCACTCCTCCGTGAGCCTCTTCCCACTCAGAGCCACCGCCTTCCTCTTGGCCAAGTCAATCAACCACCAAGTGCACACAATTTGTTTTTACCAAGAAAAGTAGTTAACAGTTCTGTTTTCTTTCTATGTCATTGTGTAATGACCATTTTCGTATTATTAAAATGATTTGAAATCCTGACTCCTAGATACTGCATAACTTACCTTATATCATCATACAATATGTGACTATATATAGCATGTATATGATGTGCATATATGATAATGCTATATAATGTGTATCTGTATAAAATATACATATGTGTTATGTACTACATACTTATGTGTAAATATATGTATATATTTGTCCAGTTTTTCCAGTTAATTTTATAAGGTCAGTTAGGAAATAGTATTAAACAAATTTTAAAAATTAAATTCTCACAGAACACAAAAGATAAAAATTACTAAAATGACTCTATTTTTTCTTTTCTTTTCTCCACAGAACCATCCGGGTATGGCTGAAAAGAGACAGTGGTCAATACTGGCCCAGCATTTACCACACAATGGCCTGTAAGTAGCTGAACTGTCCCATTTGAGAGACGTGTCTCTAATGTTTTTGATGATTTAAATTTTAAAATGTCGGCTGGGCATGGTGGCTCACACCTGTAATCCTAGCACTTTGGGAGGCCAAGGCAGGTGGATCACCTGAGGTCAGGAGTTCAAGACCAGCCTGGCCAACGTGCTGAAAGCCCGTCTCTACTAAAAATACAAAATTAGCTGGGTGTGGTGGTGGGTACCTGTAATTCCGGCTACTCGGGAGGCTGAGGCAGGAGAATCACTTAAACCCGGAGGCGGAGGTTGCAGTGAGCTGAGGTCATGCCACTGCACTCCAGCCTGGGTGACAGAACGAGACTCCATCTCAAAAAAAATAAAAATAACTAACTAAATAAATAAATTTCAAAATGTCTGATGAAATATTGCTGCTAGATTTCAACCTGAGTCTCTTAGTTGCCTAATACCTCTGACAGGCTGTAATAAACTACAGGAAAAGTCGTTTCCTTTTGTAAAGGAAGTTGAGTATATGGCTTAACTGAAGTCAACTTTAACAAAACTGAAAAAAAAAAATAGGAAAATGAACATGTTCTCCTTTTCTTTTTGTCTTAATTTAGCCAACTTAATGTTAATAGCAACTTTGTCCTTTGTAGTAGCTGATACCTGCACTAAAAAAGGACTGTGTGCCCTCTATGGCCTCATGACTGCCTTTGCCCAACCTTTCCACAAACTCTGGACATACTGAGAGATACGGTCCAAGGTACAACACATTCTAAATAGAGAATTTTCTCAGCAGTCAGGTATGCTCTATAAATAATTCTGGAAGATGGGTCGGACACAGTGGCTCACGCCTATAATCCCGGCACTTTGGGAGGCCGAGGTGGGCAGATCAGGGGGTCAGGAGTTTGAGACCAGCCTGACCAATATGGTGAAACCCCATCTCTACTAAAAATACAAAAATTAGCCGAGCATGGTGACACATGGCTATAGTCCCAGCTACTTGGAAGGCTGAAGCAGGAGAATCGCTTGACCCCAGGTGGTGGAGGTTGCAGTGAGCCGAGATCATACTGCTGCACTCCAGCCTGGGCAACAGAGCCAGACTCCATCTTTAAAAAAAAATCTGGAAGATGAAGCTGCTTTGAGACTTTAAAGCCCCCCTGGGATGTAGTGACATAAGATGACACATAAACTTTAGCCCTTCATATGAATCTAAGCAGCGTCACCATCCTTGTCTCCCACTTCTTTTCTTCAACGTTTCTGGAAAAGAAAGCCCTGCAGAGAATGCCTGGATGTCGCCGCAGTTCAGACGGCGAGTGAACTCCTGCCATGCCAAGTAGCCAGCCAGACAGAAGGCCTCTGTAGCTGCCAATTTCCCTGAGGCTTGGTTCTTAATGAGTGATTTTCCTCAGTTAAGGGTTTTAATACGCAGAGGACCCCCTAAGAAAAAAAAAAAGGCTTTAGTGCATGTTTGATGGTTTGTTACTGAAGACCATTATAAAGTTCTCCAAAGAAGAGCTTTGACAGTGGTTGCAGATGCTGTTGATGCTGTTCACCACTTACTTTTTTTTTTTTTTTTTAGTCATTTATTACTTACTTTGTCATTTTTTTTTTTTATTGCATTTTAGGTTTTGAGGTACATGTGAAGAACATGCAAGATTGTTGCTTAGGTACACACATGGCAGTGTGATGTGCTGTCTTCCTCCCTATCACTATATCTGGCATTTCTCCCCATGCTATCTATCCCCAAGTCCCCACCCGCTGCTGTCCCTCCCTTATTTCCCCCCAACAGACCCCAGTGTGTGATGCTCCCCTCCCTGTGTCCATGTGTTCTCATTGTTCAACACCCACCTATGAGTGAGAACATGCAGTGTTTGATTTTCTGTTCTTGTGTCAGTTTGCTGAGAATGATGGTTTCCAGGTTCATCCATGTCCCTACAAAGGACACGAACTCATTGTTTTTGATGGCTGCATAGTATTCCATGGTGTATATGTGCCACATTTTCCCTGTCCAGTCTATTATCGGTGGGCGTTTGGGTTGGTTCCAGGTCTTTGCTATTGTCAACTGTGCTGCAGTGAACATTCGTGTGCATGTGTCCTTATAGTAGAATGATTTATAATCCTTTGGATATATCCCCAGTAATGGGATTGCTGGGTCAAATGGAATTTCTATTTCTAGGTCCTTGAGGAATCGCCACACTGTCTTCCATAATGGTTGAATTAATTTACACTCCCACCAACAGTGTAAAACTGTTCCTATTTCTCCACATCCTCTCCAGCATCTGCCTCCACATTTTTTAATGATCGCCATTCTAACTGTCGTGAGATGGTATCTCAATGTAGTTTTGATTTGTATTTCTCTAATGACCAGTGATGATGAGCATTTTTCATATGTTTGTTGGCCTCATGTATGTCTTCTTTTGCAGAGTATCTGTTCATGTCCTTTGCCCACTTTTGAATGGGCTTGTTTTTTTTCTTGTAAATCTGTTTTAGTTCTTTGTAGATTCTGGATATCAGCCCTTTGTCTGATGGATAGATTGCAAAAATTTTTTGCCATTCTGTTGGTTGCCGATTCACTCTAATTACTGTTTATTTTGTGTGCAGAAGCTGTGGAGTTTGATTAGGTCCCATTTGTCTATTTGGGCTTTTGTTGCCAATGCTTTTGGTGTTTTGGTCATGAAGTTCTTGCCTACGCCTATGTCCTGAATGGTTTTGCCTAGATTTTCTTCTAGGGTTTTAATGGTGTTAGGTCTTATGTTTAAGTCTTTAATCCATCTGGAGTTAATTTTAGTGTAAGGTGTCAGGAAGGGGTCCAGTTTCTGCTTTCTGCACATGGCTAGCCAGTTTTCCCAACACCATTTATTAAACAGGGAATCCTTTCTCCATTGCTTGTTTTTGTCAGGTTTGTCAAAGATTGGATGGTTGTAGATGTGTGGTGTTGCCTCCGAGGCCTCTGTTCTGTTCCATTGGTCTATATCTCTGTTTTGGTGCCAGTACCATGCTGTTTTGATTACTGTAGCCTTGTAGTATAGTTTGAAGTCTGGTAGTGTCATGCCTCCTGCTTTGTTTTTTGTTTTTTGCTTAGAATTGACTTGGCTATGTGGGCTCTCTTTTGGTTCCATATGAAGTTTAAGGTGGTTTTTTCCAGTTCTGTGAAGAAGGTCATTGGTAGCTTGATGGGGATAGCATTGAATCTGTAAATTACATTGGGCAGTATGGCCGTTTTCACGATATTGATTCTTCCTAACCATGAACATGGAATGTTTTTCCATCTGTTTGTGTCCTCTCTTATTTTGTTGAGCAGTGGTTTGTTGCTCTCCTTGAAGGGCTCCTTTACATCCTTTGTTAGTTGTATTTCCAGGTATTTTATTCTCTTTGTAGCAATTGTGAATGGCAGTTCGTTCTTAATGTGGCTTTCTTTAAGTCTGTTATTGGTATATAGGAATGCTTGTAATTTTTGCACATTGATTTTGTACCTGAGACTTTGCTGAAGTTGCTTATCAGTTTCAGGTGATTTTGGGCTGAGACAATGGGATCTTCTAGATATACAATCATGTCGTCTGCAAATAGAGACAATTTGACTTCTTCCTTTTCTGTTTGAATAGCTTTATTTCTTTTTCTTGCCTGATTGCTCTGGCTAGAACTTCCAGTACTATATTGAATAGGAGTGCTGAGAGTGCCAGATTTCAAATCTTGTCTAGTGCCAGATTTCAAAGGGAATGCTTCCAGTTTTTGCCCATCCAATATAATATTGGGTGTTGGTTTGTCATAAATAGCTTTTATTATTTTGAGATACGTTCCGTCAATACCTAGTTTATTGAGGGTTTTTAGCATAAAGCGCTGTTGAATTTTGTCAGAGGCCTTCTCTGCATCAATTGAGATAAGCATGTGGTTTTTGTCTTCGGTTCTGTTTATGTGGTGAATTATGTTTATAGACTTGCATATGTTCAACCAGCCTTGAATCCCCAGGATGAAGCCTACTTGATCATGGTGGATAAGCTTTTGGATGTGCTGTTGCAATCGGTTTACCAGTATTTTATTGAAGATTTTTGCATCTGTGTTCATCAAGGATATTGGCCTGAGGTTTTCTTTTCTTGCTGAGTCTCTGTCAGGTTTTGGTATCAGGATGATGTTGGTCTCATAAAATGATTTGGGAAGGATTCCCTCTTTTTGGATTGTTTGGAATAGTTTCAGAAGGAATGGTACCAGCTCCTCTTTGTATGTCTGGTAGAAATCGGCTGTGAACCCATCTGGACCTGGGCTTTTGTTGGGTGGTAGGCTCTTAATTGCTGCCTCAACTTCAGACCTTGTTATTGGTCTATTCAGGGTTTCGACTTCTTCCTGGTTTAGGCTTGGGAGGATGCCAGTGTCCAGGAATTTATCCATTTCTTCCAGGTTTACTAGTTTATGTGCATTGAGATGTTTGTAATAATCTCTGATGATGGTTTGTATTTCTGTGGAATCAGTGGTGATATCCCCTTTATCGTTTTTTATTGCATCATTATTCTCTCTTTTCTTTTTTGTTTATCTGGCTAGTGGTCTATTATGTTGATCTTTTCGAAAAACCAGCTCCTGGATTTATTGATTTTTTTGAAAGGTTTTTTGTGTCTCTATCTCCTTCAGTTCTGCTCTGATCTTAGTTGTTTCTTGTCTTGTGCTAGGTTTTGAGTTTTTTTGGTTTTGCTCTTCTAGCTCTTTCAATTTTGATGATAGGGTGTTGATTTTAGATCTTTCCTTGCTTCTCATGTGGGCATTTATTGCTATATATTTTCCTCTAGACAGTGCGTTAAATGTGTCCCAGAGATTCTGGTACATTGTGTCTTCGTTCTCGTTGGTTTTGAAGAACATCTTTATTTCTGCCTTCATTTCATTGTTTATCCAGTCAACATTCAAGAGCCAGTTGTTCAGTTTCCATGAAGCTGTGTGGTTCTGTGTTAGTTTCTGAATTCGGAGTTCTAACTTGATTGCACTGTGGTCTGGGAGACTGTTTGTTATGATTTCCGTTCTTTTGCATTTGCTGAGGAGTGATTTACTTCCAATTATGTGGTCAATTTTAGAGTAGGTGTGATGTGGTGCTGAGAAGAATGTATATTCTGTGGATTTGGTGTGGAGAGTTCTGTAAATGTCTATTAGGTTTGCTTAATCCAGGTCTGAGTTCAAGTCCTGGATATCCTTGTTAATTTTCTGTCTTGTTGATCTGTCTAATATTGACAATGGGATGTTAAAGTCTCCCACTGTTATTGTGTGGGAGTCTAAGTCTCTTTGTAAGTCATTAAGAACTTACTTTATGTATCTGGGTGCTCCTGTATTGGGTGCGCATATATTTAGGATCGTTAGCTCTTCTTCTTGCATTGATCCTTTTACCATTATGTAATGTCCTTCTTTGTCTCTTTTGATCTTTGTTGGTTTAAAGTCTATTTTATCAGAGATGAGAATTGCAACTCCTGCTTTTTATGCTCTCCATTTGCTTGGTAAATCTTCCATCCCTTTATTTTGAGCCTTTGTGTATCTTTGCATGTGAGATGGGTTTCCTGGATACAGCACACCGATGGGTTTTGGCTTTTTATCCAGTTTGCCAGTCTATGTCTTTTGATTGGGGCATTTAGCCCATTTACATTTGGGGTTAATATTGTTATGTGTGAATTTGATCCTGCCATTTTGATGCTAGCTGGCTGTTTTGCCTGTTAGTTGATGCAGTTTCTTCATTGTGTTGATGCTCTTTACCATTTGGTATGTTTTTGGAGTGGCTGGTACTGGTTGTTCCTTTCTATGTTTAGTGCCTCTTTCAGGAGCTCTTGTAAAGCAGGCCTGGTGGTGATGAAATCTCTGAGTACTTGCTTGTTCGCAAAGGGTTTTATTTTTCCTTCACTTATGGAGCTTAGTTTGGCTGGATATGAAATTCTGGGTTGAAAGTTCTTTTCTTTAAGGACGTTGAATATTGGCCCCCACTCTCTTCTGGCTTGTAGGGTTTCTGCTGAGAGATCTTCTGTGAGACTGATGGGCTTCCCTTTGTGGGTAACCCGACGATTCTCTCTGGCTGCCCTTAGCATTTTCTTCTTCATTTCAACCCTGGTGAATCTGACAATTATGTGCCTTGGGGTTGCTCTTCTTGAGGAATATCTTTGTGGTGTTCTCTGTATTTCCTGGACTTGAATATTGGCCTGCCTTGCTAGGTTGGGGAAATTTTCCTGGATAATATCCTGAAGAGTATTTTCCAGCTTGGATTCATTCTCTCCATCACATTCAGGTACACCTATCAAACGTAGATTCGGTCTTTTCATAGTCCCATATTTCTTGGAGACTTTCTTCATTCCTTTTTACCCTTTTTTCTCTAATCTTGCTTTCTCATTTTATTTCATTGAGTTGATCTTTTACCTCTGATATCCTTTCTTCTGCTTGGTCAATTCCACTGTTGAAATTTGTGTATGCTTTGTGAAGTTCTTGTGTTGTGTTTTTCAGCTCCATCAATTCACTTATATTCCTCTCTAAGTGGTTTATTCTCGTTAGCATTTAGTCAAATCTTTTTTCAAGGTTGTTAGTTTCTTTGTATTGGGTTAGAACATATTCTTTTAGCTCACAGAAGTTTCTTATTACCCACCTTCTGAAGCCTGATTCTGTCAATTCATCACACTCATTCTCCATCCAGTCTTGTTCCCTTGCTGGTGAGGTGTTGTGATCCCTTATAGGAGGAGAGGTGTTCTGGTTTCGGGTGTTTTCATCCTTTTTGCGCTGGTTTCTTCCTATCTTTGTGGGTTTATCCACCTGTCGCCTTTGTAGTTGTTGACTTTCAGATTGGGTCTCTGAGTGGACGTCCAATTTGTTGATGATGAAGTTATTTCTTTCTGTTTCTTAGTTTTCCTTCTACCAGTCAGGCCCCTCTGCTGTAGGACTGCTGAGGTCCACTCTAGGCCCTGCTTGCTTCGGGATCACCTGCAGCAGCTGCAGAACAGTAAAGGTTGCTGCTAGTTTCTTCTTCTGCTATCTTTGTCCCTGAAGGATACCCACCTGATGTCAGTCTGAGCTCTCCTTTATGAGGTGACTCTTTGGATATACGGGGTCAGGGAGCTGCTTGAGGAGACAGTCTGTCCTTTATAGGAGCTCAAGTGCTGAGCTGTGAGCTCTGTTGTTCATTCAGAGCTGCTGGGCAGGTATGTTTAAGTCTGCTGCAGCAGAACTCATAACCCCCCCCTTTTTTTTCCCCAGGTGCTCTGTCCCAGGGAGTTAGGGCTTTATTTATGAGTTTCTGTTGTGCTGCTGCCTTTTTTCAGGGCTGCCCTGCCCAGCGAGGAGGCAGCCTGGTCACTGTCTACCTGCAGAGGCTTTGCTGAGCTGCTGTGGGCTCCGCCCAGCTGCCTGTGAACTTCCCTGCAGTCCTGTTTATACGGGTGTATTTAGAACTGCCTCGGCAATGGCGGCCCACCTTTGTAATGGTGGACTCTCTCTGTAATGGCAGGCGGTCTCGGCAACAGCGGACTACCTCTGTAGTGGTGGAGTGCCTCGGTAATGGTGGACGCCCCTCCCCCACAGAGCTGGACCATCCCGGGTTCAGCTGTGCTTGCTGTGAAACTCTCAATTCAGAGTGTTTCAGATTGCTGTTTTTTTTTTTTTTTGTCGCGTTGGACCAGCTGAGCCTGATCACCTGGCTCCCTGCCTCAGAGACTATTTTTTTTTTTTTTTTTTTTTTGGTTGAACGGTTGACTCTGTCTCCCAGGTGTTCCAGTCACCTGTTGAAAAGGCGCCGGGATCTGTAATTTCCTGTGTGGTGACCCACTGCGCTGGCTAAAACAGCCACGCTGAGATTCGTGGTGCTTTTTTGCCCGGGAATCTCTTGGCCTGGCTCCCTGTTTCAGTCCCCTTTTTTATCAGTTGAATGGGCTACTCTGTCTCCCCAGAGCTCCAATCACCAGCTAAAATGGTGCCCGGACTCGTGTATTTTGTACGGAGAACCACTGTGTCGGGGCGCCGGCTGAAACAGCTGTGCTGGCCAAAACAGCCACGCTGGCAACCTGTGGGGCTCCTCCACCTGGGAATCTCCTGGTCTGTGGGCCATAAAAATCCGTCTGGAGCTAGGCGCGGTGGCTCATGCCTGTAATCCCAGCACTTTGGGAGGCCAAGGTGGGTGGATCACGAGGTCAAGAGATCGAGACCATCCTGGTCAACATAGTGAAACTCTGTCTCTACTAAAAATACAAAATATTAGCCGGGCATGGTGGCACATGCCTGTAATCCCAGCTACTTGGGAGGCTGAGACAGGAGAATCGCTTGAACCCAGGAGGCAGAGGTTGCAGTGAGCTAAGAATGTGTCATGGCACTCCAGCCTGGGCAACAAGAGAGAAACTCAGTCTCAAAAAAAAAAAAAAAAAAAAAATCCACCTGGAAATGCGGCGTCCATTCACCCTCCACGCTTTCGCTGGGAGCTGCAATCCTGAGCTGCTCCTAATTGGCCATCTTGGATCCGTCTCCCACCACTTTCTTAAGAGGTATTCCAGGGCTGTGGAGTTTGTTAGAAAGACAGCAGCCAGTTATTTAGCAAACTACAGCTCATCAGCTTGAGTCATCCTTTCTGACAACTCTCTCCTCTTGTAGCACTTTCTCCTTTCTACATGTATTCCATTGTGCATGCAGCATTAAGATTCTGTAATAAGTTTCACAAAAAGTTAGTCGTTTATTAGGGTGTTTTATTTTTCTGTCTTCTGCGTATGCCTGGGCAGGCCGGCCAGCTTCTCTGTCTTGGTAATCATTCAGTGAAATTGAGAGGTTTGGAACCCTGGTATGAAGACAACTATTATGAAAGGAATAGTAAAGCTTTATAATACATAGGATATTTGAAGACTTCTTGAACACCTGATCGTAATTTATTATGCAAACAGAGGCATCTCTTCTGTTACGTATGTCTGCATGCACTGTGGATGCATAGCTTTGGTTCTCACACTAAATTCTCACCTTGAGATATGAAGTGACTGATGTCTTAGTGAAGATTCTTGTGGATCCCATCTGATAAATTTACTTTGGGAATTTTGGCAGCAGGGCAGAGGTGGGTGGGACATCCTGGACCTCTGAGCCCAGCTGTTGCCCAGCCCACCTCAGTCTCCCAAAAAGACTTCTGTTAGGCTAATTGTTTACTTTCCAGTGACCCAGAGATAGATCTGCTAGACGGAAGGAGCAACAGCCTGAGGAATGCATATCAGTGCTGGGAAATGTTTTGTCATCATTGTGGAAAATGTTGTGAATACTGTGGCTCTTATGCTTCCTACCCTTCCCTTCCTCCATCATTAGTATTTTGGTCATAGCGTAATCTCCCCAAGTCCTTAACCTTGAAGTTCATGCTCATTAGAATGAGACAGAGACTGAGATGGATTTTGTCCTACATTTATTTCAGTTACTCCTTGGCTTGCATTTCCCCCAAATATTTAGTACAACTTTGTAGTTAATTTCTCTCCCAGGGCACCAAAACCTTAGCAGTAGAAATGTGTGTGCTCTCTTGGCTGTTAGCTCTTGGGCAAGGGGCAGTGGATCTCTGTCCCCAGCCCTTTCTAACTTGGCTTAACTGTCACCTCCTCAAGGAGCTTCTAGCTCAGGAAGGAGGAACTTGAAAGAACCGACACAGCTTCTCCACAGTGGATAGTCAACACCTGCATGTTTTATCTACACATGTTCAGTGTGATATTCTAGATGCTTCTTTATTGCTACTATCTGGACCTGTAACTACTGATAAAACTGCAGGTACACCACAAGAAGAAAACCGAGGGAATGAATTCTGAAAAACAACTGCTTGTCTGTTTTAGAATGACTTTTTATTTCAAAATTAAATTCAGAATACGAAAAGAAGAATGCCATGTTGGTTCTAAAACCTATCTGCAGATTACCCAATTTAGGATGTCTTAGTGGTTATCCACTAATTTAAACACTTTCCTGTGACTTGACAAGAGTGATTAATAAGCCAAGCCTTAGTATATTGCCATATGCAGTCCAATTATGTTCTATAACATTACCTCACATAAAAAAAAAAAAAACTTTCAGAATCTGTTTAGCTAAAGAAAAATGGTAACTCTTGGCTTCTATCTCTGCTGTGTACTTCATATCTTTTTTTGGTAATATAATTCTATGAAACCATCATAACAGCTATGCAAGGCAGATAACATTTTTACCATTTTGTGAACAAGCAAGCTGAGGTCAGAAGGGTTAAGTCGATCGCTTGTCATTGGAATTCCAATCCATGCTTATCTATGACTCCAAACCTATGCTTTCCACCTCAGTGATGAGGTAGGTCCACAAACTTTTTATGTAAAGGGCCAGACAGTGAACATTTGTACGTGTGGGCCAATCTCTGTGGCAGTTACTCAAGTCTCCCTTCCTAGCGTGCAAGCAGTCATAAGCAAGACATAAATATGACATGTGAGCAATCCTAAGTTATACATAAACGTAGCATGCAAGCAATCATAAATGAGAGGTTCTGACTATGTTCCAAAGTGGGGAGGAAACTATTAACAAAATATGCAGTAAGCTGGATTTAGTGTGATCCAAAGTTTTAAACATTTGATTCTGGACTGCAGTGATGCCATTTTAAAAGTTCACTAACGTGGCTGGGCACAGTGGCTCATGCCTGTAATCCCAGCACTCTGGGAAGCCAAGGTAGGCTGATCACTTGAGGTCAGAGTTCAAGACAGGCCTGGCCAACATGGTGAAACCCTGTCTCTACTAAAAATACAAGAATTAACCAGGTGCCTATAATCCCAGCTACTTAGGAGGCTGAGGCAGAACAATTGCTTGAACCCAGGAGGCAGAGGTTGCAGTGAGCTAAGATCGTGCCACTGCCCTCCAGCCTGGCTGACAAAGCAAGACACCATCTGAAAAAATAAATAAATAAATAAATAAATAAATAAATAAAAGTTAACTGATTTGAAAGATGATTTCTGTTTTGCTTTGTATCCAACCCCTCTCCTTCTACATTAAATTCGTAGTGCTTATCTCAATTAGAAACCCCCTTTCTAGGGGGAGAGCTAGGATATCACTGTATAATACCAAACAAACTAAGGAAGCCTTTTTTTTTCTTTTTTCAAATGTAAAAATTGTCTAGCTTGATAAAATTACCCAGCACTTTGCAATTTTTACACAAAAGAGGGATTTTACATATTTATGTCGTTTGTCATAGGCTTGGGCGTTAAAAACATTGAAAAAAACTTAAAACTAATGCATTTAGTATCAGCTAAAAAGCAAGCAAAAATGATGACAGTGAATCTCTGAACTCATCAAAGCATGATTTGATTTGTCAAAGATAAGTGTATGCATGGTTATTAAAGAGAATTTTGATTGTATACAGATACGTATATATATATCTGTGGTCCTAATTCTTAAACATGATTGCTCTTTTAATCTTAAACATCAATATGGTGGGTAAAGGTATACAGGCTCATAGACAATTCTAACTGTTTTGTACACAATTCCAGTACCTACCTTTCAGAGCCGACTACATAGTTCTTGGATGCAACTGAAACAGTCTCTATGGTCTGCTTATGCAGTTAGCTATGTTTTGCTTTGGGGTAAAATCCAGTATTATAGTTTACTTTCTTCCGTTGGCAAGGATATCAGCCTACTAGAGAGAGAGAACTTTAAACGATATTCAAATGGTGACTTCATTTAAAATATATTTTTTGCTTTTTCTTTTGTTTTTTGAGATGGAGTCTCCCTGTGTTGCCCAGGCTGGTCTCAACTCCTGGCTTCAAGCAGTCCTCCTGCCTCAGCTTCCCAAAGTGCTGAGATTACAGGCATGAGCCACCATATCCAGCCGCCTTTTACAAGAAGTTTTATTACAAAGTAAATTCAAATTTGTTTTGTTTTGTTTCGTTTTTCACTGGCATACATTTTCTTGTTTCAGTTTTTCCATTGCTAACTAAAATCCCTTAGGCTGAAACAAACCCAAACATTTTTTTCCAAATATTCCAATTTATAAATCACTTTAATTCTAATTTTTGGTAAAAGAAAACAATTTAGAGTTTCTCCTTTGTGAAACTCATTTTTTAGCCTATGATTTCTGGAAGAAGGTAGGTAGAATATGGAATGAGTGTTTACATGAGGAGAGGCAGCTGTTCTCCCAGTCACATAAGACTGCTGTGGACAAGAAAACCTATGTACCTCACAACTGCATTTACTACAAACAGGGTTTGTGTGTATCATTGCAAAAGGGAGCATTTTTTTGACCACTGGGGGAAAAAAAGTAATCCCAAAGTGGCTTTCTCAGCTTGCTCACATATGCCATAGAATGGGAATTCTGGTGCTGGGAACCCATCTTCGCACAGATTCTAGCTACTCTTTGACATTTGATGGGAAGGTTGGCAGGGGCGGGATGGCCTCCTGAGTGTTTGGGTAGCAGATCACACACTGCAAGCTCTGGTCCCCAAGGCTTGCCAAGCTACAGGTAGGCCTTTCAGCCAGATGAAACTTCATGCTAGCTCGCTTCACCCAACATTATAGAAATAACTGAGAAGATTTGTGAAATTAAGATTTTAAACTAAGACAAGAGAGAACTTTAATAACATTTTCAATTTACGTACTTTTTATAAAACATTTTTACCCTCTTTCTGTGAACCTAAATTATATCGTTCTTAATCATAATGTACTTTGAAGAATGACTTAAAGTGCTTAGTTTTGCTCCTAATATGGTCTTTGTCTTTCTGGCAGCTCCTTGCTCTGCTATGGCTTACCATCATGACAGCAGACGGATATTTGTGGGCCAGGATAATGGAGCTGTAATGGTAGGTAACTTTTAGAATGCATTTATTATATTTTTTATATTGTATTATTTATATTAACCTCTCATGTGTCATGTTGGCCAGTTAACTTTGGATTAACAATGGATGATTGATTGTTTGGCATGAAAAATGTTTAATTTAGGCCAGGCACGGTGGCTCACATCTGTAATCCCAGCATGTTGGGAGGCTGAGGCAGGCAGATTGCTTGAGCCCAGGAGTTTGAGACCAGCCTGGGCAACATGGCGAGATGTAGTCTCTACAAAAAATCAAAAAAATTAGTTGGTGGTGGTGCATACCTGTGGTCCCAGCCACTGAGGCGGGAGGATTGCTTGAGCCCAGGAGGTCAAGGCTGCAGCGAGCCGAGATTGCACCACTGTACTTCCGCCTGGGCAACAGAAAAAAACAAAAAAGAAAAAGTTTAATTCAGTATAGACATTAGGTCATAAATTGATTAAATTAAACTATTGCTTAATTTTGAGCTAGTTCCATGGAGCTCAGAATGCTGTCATAATTGATGGCTGGATGCTGTGACTGACCCACGGATCGTAGCCTTCATAGAGTGATTATGTCACCTACAGCAGCCCCCATCCCTCAGCTGTGATGGTGGAGAGCCTCTGTCACTGTGTGTGTGTGTGTGTGTGTGTGTGTGTGTGTGTGTGTGTGTGTGTGTTGCCATTCAGACAGCAACTCACAGAATTCTTTAAGGCAATATTTCCCAAACTATCTTTGGCAAAGACCTGGTATTTAAATTTCTAGTCTATTAGAGACTGGCATTTTTGTGGGTCAAATTGTATGCATATATTTATTTTTTCTTAATTGAAATATAACTTCTATGACATAATTATATTTATCATTTAAAGTACATAATTCAGTGGTCTTGTAGTGTATTCATAAGATTGTGCAATCATTACCATTCTCTAATTCCAGAATATTTTCATCACTCCTTGTTGCAAAAAAAAAAATCCCACACCCATTAGCAGTCACTCTCCATTGCTCCTTCCCCCAGCTCCTGGAAATCACTAATTTACTGAATCCAGGGATTTGCCTATTTTAGATACTTTATATTAAATAGACTCATACAATATGTGTGGCTTTTATGTCTGTCTTTCACTTAGCGTAATGTTTTCAAGGTTCATCCTGTTTGAATTAATTCATTCATTCTTTTTGCAGTGGAATAGTATTCCATACTGCACTTAGTTTATCCCTTTATTAGGTAATAGACATTTGGGTTGTTTTCACTTTTTGTCTATTGTGAATAAAATTGCTATGAAAATTCATGTGTATGTTTTTGTATGAACATATTTTTTTCAATTGTGTGTGTATACCTGAGAGTGGAATTGCTGGGTCATACAGTAACTATATGGACCTTTTAAGCAACTACCAAACGTTTTCCATAGCAGCTGCACCATTTACATCCCCACCAGCAATGTACAAGGGTTCCGGTTTCTCCACATCCTTGCCAACACTTGTTATTTTCTGCTTGTTTTGTTTAGCTTTGTTTTTGTTATGGTCATCCTTGTGGGTGTGAAATGGTACCAGATTGTGGTTTTGATTTGTATTTTCCTAATGACTAGTGATGTTGAGGATCTCATTAGGGGCTTGTTGGTCATTTGTGTATCTTCTTTGGAGAAATATCTACTTTTTCCTTTGCCCATTTTTAATAGAGTATTTTTTAATTGTTGAGTTGTAGGAGTTTTTTCTGTATGTTAGATACTAGGCCCCTATCAGATATATGATTTGCAAATATATTCCCCTATTTTAAGAGCTGCCTTTTAACTTTGTTTAAAAAAAGTTTAGTGAAGTCCAATTTATCTATCTGTTTATGTGCTATAGCTGGCCTAGCGTTAGAACCTGAGCAACGCCATTTTATAAAAGACAAAGCTATGTTTTAAAATAAGTTGCAACAGCTGCCCCACTCTCCTCACAATAACTGCTGGCATTTGGCTTCTGTACATAAAACTGCTAGTTTGCTCTGCAAACTAGCTAAAGCTATCTACCTTTCTTATCAATAACAGCCAGA
>PVKV010019419.1:21802-42398 GCA_004027835.1 Alouatta palliata | reverse complement strand
TTTATATTGTAAAGAAGTGTATGTAGTCAAATCTGCTAGTCTTTTTTATTTTATGGCTTAATTTTCATGCTCCCAGATTATAAAAAATATTTTCCCTATTCTTCAAGTCTTCCCATTTAATATTAGTAGTGCTTTCCAGTTGATTCATTCAACAAATGTTAAGTGAGCATCTGCTACATTAAACATGGTATCACCAAAGGAGTTATATCCATTTCTCCTGAGCACTATCTTACAGTTTGTTGTGAATTTTTAAAGTAAATTATCTGGCTTCTGTGGCTATCCATTTCCACTTTTTAAAATTTGGCAATGATAATCCTCACTGTAACCTACCAACAACATATTTGGCTCTTACAATGTATCAGGCACTATATCAGGCACTCTAAGCTCTAGTATCTAGAGACAGAATAACCCCACAAAACAGCACCATTTGTCCAGGTTTTCACATGAGAGACCTCATGGCTGGTAACTGTTAGAACTGGGATTTAAATTCAAACCTGCCTGGCTCCAAAAACAACAATCTTTTCACAATGCTCTCCTGCCCACAGAAAATCTTTGGAAGGTAAGTAATACAACAGTAAAAGTAAACATTTGTATAGCAAATAACAGCATCACCCCAGTGTTCTTTCCTACCCTGAGCCAAAGAAAGGCATTTTTAAGTCCCAGCCTTCACATCGTCAGTCGCATCAAAGAAGTCTGTAAAGCATCCAAGTCCTTTGAGAACGGAAATACTTCCTGGTTAATTTGTAGGGTGTGTTATAAAGTCACTTCCAAATTGTTGCATAATCAGGTCCTATAGATATTGAATCATTATGACCAGTAGAGTGAGAACCGGAAGGTCCAAGAGACAGACGGACATATTTGCAGTCAAGTAGGAAAGACAATTATCACCAGGCAATGCCAGTTCCTATGCAGTCCAGGCTGCCTGAGAGGGAAAGGAGATTTTGAGCATATGTCAGGAATATTTATTCAGCCACATTCAAAGCCAGATACGCTCAGTCCCTAACCTCCCCAAGCTTTCAGTCCAATGGTAGGATATTAACCAAATAATCTCACAAACATGATTATGTGAAAAGCACTAGGAATGAAAAGCACTAGGAAAGAAAAGCACAGTATTTTTTGACAGCATATAATGGAGCACTTGACCTAAATGGAAGGCAGGGAGCAGTCACATGTAGTGAAGAAAGCCTTCCCTGAGGAATTTTTATTTTATCAGTTAACTGTTCCCAAGTTAGCTGATGCTACATTCTGGGTTATGTAACAGTGATGGCTAGACATGATCTACTGTCCCACCTCTATCTGTTTTTTTTTTTTTTTTAGATTGAGTCTCACTCCGTCACCCAGGCTGGAGTGCAGTGGTGCAATCTCAGCTCACTGCAACCTTCACCTCCCAGGTTCAAGCAATTCTCCCACCTCAGCCTCCCGAGTAACTGGGATTACAGGTGTGTGCCACCACACCCAGCTAATTTTTATATGTTTCGTATAAACAGGATTTCTCCATATTGGCCAGGCTGGTCTCAAACTCCTGGCCTCAAGCGATCCGCCCACCTCAGCCTCCCAAAGTGTTAAGGTGTGAGGCACCGTGCCCAGCCCACCTCTAACTTCAAAGCCACCAACCAGCCCCATGAGATAATGGATACGAGCCATCCAAGTGTGCGCATCTCCTGATTTTTCTGGCCTTCTCATCTTTCAAGGCTTGAGTTTCTAGGTTTTAGTCCTAATGGCATGGATCCACACCCCTCCCTTCTCCTGCCCCACTGTTCTCCTCTTCCTCACTCTTAACACCCAGCCTATGGATCACGAGGTCAAGAGATCAAGACCATCCTGGTCAACGTGGTGAAACCCTGTCTCTACTAAAAATACAAAAATTAGCTGGGCATGGTGGCGTGTGCCTGTAGTCCCAGCTACTCGGGAGGCTGAGCCAGGAGAATTGCTTGAACCCAGGAGGCGGAGGTTGCGGTGAGCCGAGATCGCGCCATTGCACTCCAGCCTGGGCAACAAGAGCGAAACTCCGTCTCAAAAAAAAAAAAAAAAACACCCAGCCTAACAACTGCAGAGCCATGAGCTAATGGCAATTGTCCCGTGTCTTCAAAGACAAAAATATTAGGGTTCTTGCCAGCCTTTTTGGAACAAGGAAAGTTCACCACAGGTCTCTACAGGCCAGTGAGTTGACTACGTACCTATAACATTTGGTCAGCTACATCCAGCCAGGTTTGTCTTACATAAGCAAGGAAAAGCATCACCATAATGTACAAGCCCCTACCTTATTGGGTAGGTTATACAAACACTGGAGGGATGTTGTACTTTGAATATGGAGAAGCAAGTAGAATTGGCTGTTCTCACAGAGACAACCCAGACTTAAAGAAGGGCTGTCCTTCTCTTCTCAGTTATTAGTAGGCAGCAGCCGCCTCGCCATCCCTTCCAGAGTTGGGAAAGGCTATTATCTACCTCATGGATTTAGTGAAGCAAATAGAAGTTTGATTTCTTTTCAGATAAAAGAGATGATGCAAATGAGAATTTTATCTTGCATGGAGGAGTGACAAAGTAGGAGAATGAATCCTACTTGATTACAATCTTCCATCATTCTGATTTTATAATTACTGAATGGAATCAATCAGCTTTCAATTGTTACCTTGGTGAGAGATTAAAACATCGTTACTTGTCCTACATATTTCACACTTTAGCAAATTTTAATAAACGGAATGCGTAAGAAATGGTTATATTATGTTTCACGATATTGGGATGCTAATGACATTTCTATTGATTTTAATTCACATTTGTTGGTCAAAATGAGTCATTCTCCAGTGAGGCATGGCATCCTATAATCAACACTAACAAATGGAGACCACAGAACATTGAAATGGCCCAAATGAAATCACTAATCAGAAATACCATAAAATGATTGCCAAAAAAAACTAGGGGGGTCTTATCTTCCTAATGAACATCTTTCACAGTATATTGATTCATTTGTAACTTTTGCACATTGGTGATTTCTCTATTAAAATATGTTTAAATACATATATAAATAGCATTTCAAAAAGGCAAAATTGGGAGCACATTAATTTATCGATGGAGGGAATCATAGGCACCTCCATACAAAAGGTAAAAACGACTCCTGAAGATCATAGAGTACAAATAACTCTTCCTTAAAACTATTTGAATCGGAAAACCTTGTAGCCCAATATGGAAAAAGGCCACACAGAATTATCAGATAGTGTAATACAGAATAAGAATTAAGGGCATTTGTCTTATAGTTAGATATCAGGGCTTCAAATAACTTTGGCTACTTTACTTGTTTGTGCCTCAGTCGTCTCGTCTGTAAAATAGGGATAAAATAATAATACTTTAGAGTCCTGTTCTGGGGCTGATATGTGATCATGTTTCAGCTTACTCCAGTCAAACTGCATTTCCACGATTAAAAACAGCATTAAATTACGTATGTGTGAAATTTTATTTTGATGCTCCCAACTTCTCTGTTTAAATTCTTTCCAATACTGATTCTTCTCAATAGCTAGTAAATTGAACCACACTTCCTAGGAGGCTAATCAAGTCTGAGAGGGTCAGGTATGCAGAGTTCAGACCTGCAAGAGGTAAAGAGTAAGGGTGATGAGATGAGAGTGAGCAAACTGCTAAATGCTCGACAATGTGAACCTTTACCCCCACAGCTCCAG
Organism: Alouatta palliata; assembly: GCA_004027835.1. Lineage (NCBI taxonomy): Eukaryota > Metazoa > Chordata > Mammalia > Primates > Atelidae > Alouatta > Alouatta palliata. Next base: position 38,730 of record PVKV010019419.1, on the reverse strand, counting down.
TCTTTAATAGTCCTACAAAAGTCATGATAGCCTGGGCATGGTGGCTTATGCCTGTAATCCCAGCATTTTGGAAGACAGAGGCAGGTGAATCACTTAAGGTCGGGAGTTCAAGATCAGCCTGACCAACATGGAGAAATCCCGTCTACTAAAAATACAAAAGTAGCCGGGCACGGTGACCATGCCTGTAATCCCAGCTACTGGAAGGCTGAGGAAGGAGAATCACTTGAACCTGGGAGGCAGAGGTTGCAGTGAGCTGAGATTGTACATTGCACTCCAGCCTGGGCAACAAGAGCAAAACTCCATCTAAAAAAACACTTATGATAAATGCCTCTGTGGAATTCAATTTCTTGAAAAGGTGGAAAAGGCAATGTTTTGCTCTAAGAGGATAAAATATAGACAGCCCTGGAAATACATGAGAGTGGAAACTAGGGATCCCAGCTGTATAAGAGCAAGGATCTACAAAGAGGTGCTGGAAGGGTGCTGGCGGCATGCGAGCTGAGTCGGCTTGACTCTGAAGGAGACAGGCAGTGAAGGGATGACAATGCAAGTCCCACGTGACACCACCAGGATTTCAATATAAAATCAATCCCTCAAAAGCCCCATTTTCTCAATTTAAGATTCAATGGACTTCTTTTCCATTTGGATTTTGAAAGAACTTCATGACACCAATTCAAAACACTGTCCTTCAAATTCCAGTTAAATTCATTATGCCACCCTTTTTAATCAGCTTTTTATTATCCCACGTGTTCCTTTAAGATTATTTGAAGCTAAAAGGCTGGGCACAGTGGCTCACGCCTATAATCCCAGCACTTTGGGAGTCCAAGGCAGGTGAATCATGAGGTCAAGAGTTCGAGACCAGCCTGGCCAATATGGTGAAACTAAAAAATACAAAATTAGCTGGGCATGGTGGCATGCACCTGTAGTTCCAGCTACTGAGGAGGCTGAGGCAGAAGAATCTCTGGAACTCAGGAGGCGGAGATTGCAGTGAGCCGAGATAGTGCCACTGCACTCCAGCCTGGGTGACAGAGTGAGACTCCATCTAAAAAAAAAAAAAAAAAATCTGCATGTAGGCAAGCATAAAAAAAAAAGAGAGAAAAAAAGATTATTTGAAGCTATAATGAGATTTTTTTAATCAAAATGCTAGGTCAAAGCATCCCTTGTACGTGATTCAGAAAAACATGTAAGCCATTCATGCCTTCTCAGTGATGACAAACGTAGCGGTTATTGTTTATGGAGCGCTAATTATGAACCAGGCTTCATGCTAATTGTTTTACTTACATTATCAGATTTAACTTCACTACATTCATACAAAGTAGGTTCCGTTATTAGATATGAAGGAACTAAAGATAGGAGAAGTAACTTGTCCAACATCATAAAGTTAATGATGAAACCAAGATTAGTTTATCCCTTTAGCAACTATATATTAGGGGTCTAATGTATCAAATAAGCCATTAAAAAAATCTAGATTAAATAAAAGAGAAATGTAGTTATATTTTTTAGGTATATTATCCACAAAAGCAATGCTCTCAACAAACTGAGAGCAATCACAAATAAATAGCTTCATATCAAAGACCTTGGAGTAGATTCTATTTTTCAAAATGAATCACATCCATACTTCCCATCTGACATGCCCTTAATGTCATTTTAACTGTGCTCACCTCAAGATATAGTGGTCTAGTGTCCCTTCCTTGTATCTGGAAGGGCTTATGACTCTAATGCAAGTGACACTATGTACTTCTAAGACTAGTTCATGAAAGGTTCACAGTTTCTACCACATTCTCTTGGGATGCTGCTCTTGGAACTCAGCTACCATACTATGGGGAAGCGCAACTATCAAGAAGCCAGCTCTAGATGTTCTGGCTGACATCTCCAGCTGAGGTTTCAGCCAATAGTGAGCATCAACCTGTAGACATATGAATGAAACAGCTTTTGGATGGCTTTAGACCCCAGCAAACAAGCTGTCCCTGAATTTGCAAGTCTTCCTAACTGAGGCCCCAGTCATCACGGAGCGGAGATGAGCTGTACACACTGTGCTGACTCAACCCTTCTGAATTTCTGACCTACAACATCCATGAGCATGATAAAATAGTTGTTTTACAACAAATTTTGGTGATATGTTACACAGCAATAGTATCTGGAACAGCATTCAACAAACATCATTGGTGTTTACTAATTAAGCACCAAAGAATAGAAACATAAAATCGCATATAGCCTACAAAGTCTTGTTCACATTTCAACTTTGGCCAAGTTACTCTTACGTTCTTCCAAAAATAAGAGCCTCTAAAACTTAATGGAGAGTTTCTGAAATTTTCATTAAAATAATCATGGTGGATACTACATTAAAATAAGAAAAAGGATTCTGGTATGATATTAAGTGGAAAGGAAGCAGAATATCAATTTTCTTTCATGTTATGATTACTCTGGGTAAATGTTATGTATGTACACGGGAAAAAAAGTCTAGAAGCCAATATGGAAGCATTAAGATAATTAATCTGGTATTGTGGTAAAATCTCATAAATTTTTTTCTCACAATTGACATATAACTTCTGTATTATAGATGGAAAATATATTAAAGTAAAATCACCAGAGAAAGCAATTGGGCGAAGTTTCACTTTCCTCCTGGAAACTCATTCACATGACTGGAAACAACTTTCTTCATTACATGGAGCCTCTCTGCCTCACTTTCTTTCCCCATAAAATGATAATAATAGGCTGGTCCAATGGTAGTGGGTTATCAGAACTTATTAACGTTAGTGTCACTAAAGATGGTATACAACCCCCCACTGCTAAATTTGACCGGCAAAAAAAAATGATAATAATAATAGCACTTATTTCATAGGGTTGTTGTGAGAAGTAAGTTAATCTGGTAAAGCCTTAAACAGTGCTTGCCGGGTGTAGGGGCACACACTTGTAATCCCTGCTCCTCAAGAAGCTGAGGCAGGAGGATTGCTTGAGCCCAAGAGTTCAAGACCAGCCTAGGCTACAAAGCAAGACCTTGTCTCAGAAAAAAAAGTGGGGGGGTGTGTGTGCAAGAGTTGAATTAGTGGAAGATTTGAATAACACATAGAGATTAATAAATGTTAGCTTGTGTTATTCTCTAATTCAACTTCTAATCATGTAGATTGAGGTTATCTCTATTAATTCTGTCTTTAATTCCCAAACCCTGCCACCAACAAGCACAAGAAGACAGGACGACTAGAAATCGTGAGATCTTTGTCCTGCATCAAGTAAGGAAAGGAGCTGCGTGACCTTGATCCAGTCTCTTGGCCTCCACTTCCTCAAGTGAAAAATGAAGTTTATGCCTACTTTCTGAGTTCTTATGAAAATCAACTGATATAAACGCCTAAGAAAAAATTTTGTCACAGTCCAAAATACATGCTATTTGTCTGTCTTCTTATTTTATCAACTTATTAGTTTGCTAGGGCTGCCTAACAAAGTACCACGAACTGAATGCTTACACACAGAAATTAATTACCTCACAGCTCTGGAGTTTATAAGTTCAAGATCAAGGTTAGTTGGTACCTTCTGAAGGCTGTGAAGAAGAATCTGTTTCCTGCCTTCTTTTCTTCTAGTGGTTTCTGACCATTTTGGCATTCTTTGGCTAGTAGACACATCACTCCGACCTCTGCCTCAATGTCTACCTGATGTTTTCCCTGTGTTCGTATCTATGTACAAATTTCCCTTGTTTATAAGGATACCAGTCATATTGGATTATGGCCCACTTTAATAACCTCGTTTTAACTTGATTACCTCTGTAAAGATCCTGTCTCCAAATAAGGTCATATTCTGAGGTACTGGGGGTTAGGACTTCAATACATGAATCTGTGGGGGACACTGAACCCATAACATCAATGAGGACATGAGGATCTAAAATGGGTATCGAGGTCATTTAGGGAGAGCAAGACACAAATCCAGCAGACGATAACAACTTGCTTGATGTGGAGAGAGAAATGTGCGAAAAACGTTCTTCTGAAATCCCAGACTAAGCAACTCTGGCTGGATCACTTTATGAACCTCAAATTCAGCCCAGATTCATAAATCCTTGAAGAAAATTCAAGCCAATTTCGGAGTTTCTGACAAGCTCCAGAGGCTGGATGGATCAGGCAGAATTTCACTTGGTATTTGGGATTATTGAGTCTAACCTGAAACTTAATGCAAATTCATGGAACACAAACTCCTTACAAATTGAATAGATGCAAATACAAAGGGCTTCCGAGCCATCTGGACTGCACATGCTGAATGTTGAGGTTTTTCCATCTCAGTAACATGAGGGAGGCAGAAAGAACTAGGCTGGCAAGCTCTCCCCATCACCAACTCTGCAACGTAGTACATTTGCCGCTCCTGTGAATTTGCATGATTTCAAATAGTGCAATACATAAAGTAATAATAATAAAGTTTCACTTTGTGAGCAAAATTTAAAACATATGAATCTTTTTAAATGTGGAAATTTGTCAAAATTTGCAAAATTTCAAGGTGGGCATGCTGAGAGGTTTGTAAACTGTGTTTGTGTTACTACATTGGATGATGGTGTCACTTTAATGGGTTACAGAAATACCTGCCATCTTTAATCAACAAGCACTGTTGTGCACGCTTGACCGCACTTCAGCCAATGGTCTTGGTGGCCATGAGCTCTTATTTTGAATTTCACAGTGGCTAAGAATTGAAGTCTTTTGAATAGTCTATAACAGTGTCATCCAACAGCTCATGGAAGTGATGGCCCTACTGCTGAAAAACAAGCTGGAAAATCAATAGCTGCGGACTAGAAGTTAGACGTGATAAAAAGTTATGAGGAAGGCCAGATATCAGCCTTGATATGCTCTATTGTTAAATTAAGAGTGAGTACTGTGTAAATGATGTAAGGCTGAGAAAACAAAGGCAGTTAAAGCAAAAATAGAACACAATAGGTGTGGGGTTTTGTACTTGGAAGACACATCTCTTCTACTTTACATCTATTTCTATGGGAACATTAACTTGAAATTGTGCAAGATTTGAATTAGGCAAAGTCTTTAGGAGCATGTCTTTTGAATTAAAGGCCACCATCCCGTTTTTTGTTTTCTTTTGTTTTGTTTTGTTGTTTTGTTTTGCTTTGCTTTGTTTTTGAGATGGAGTCTTGCTTTGTTGCTGGACTGGAGTGGAGTGGCACAGTCTTGGCTCACCGCCACCTCTGCCTCCAGGGTTCAAGCGATTCTCCTGCCTCAGTCTCCCAAGTAGCTGGGATTACAGGCGGGCACCACCATGCCCAACTAATTTTTGTATTTTTAGTAGAGATGGGGTTTCACCATGTTGGCCAGGATGGTCTCAATTTCTTGACATCATGATCCACCAGCCTCAGCCTCCCAAAGTGCTGGGATCACAGGCGTGAGCCACCGCACCTGGCCATCCCATATTTTCTTTCTTTTTTTTTTTTTTTTCACAGCTTGTTGTATTTTAATGTATACTCAAGCTACAAGACAATTGCATTTAAGATTGTTATAAATAAAGAGCAGATCAATCATTAAGGGCTCCAGAGTGAACAGCATCTTCATAACTTCCATGTTTATCATCTTTACTTTCTGGATGTAATTTAATAAGATCATCAATTTGAAGAATGGTAATTGCAGCTTCTGTTGCAAATTTCAAACTCTTAACTATGGCTGATTCAAACACCCCTGCTTGTTTGTTGTCTTGAGGTTTACCATTGCTCAAATCAAGACCAATTCATTTTAAATGTTTACGTTCTGGGTTAACCTGAGCCTCATCGTGAAAAGCTCTTAATTTTGCAACCAGATCTGTGGAGTCCTGGGCAGCATTAACTGCCAGTGTATTAGGAATAACAAGAAGTGATCTTGCAAACTCTGCAATAGCAAGCTGTTCCCGAGACCCCATGCTGGTTTCATAGTTTTCAAGATATATGGACAGGGCTGCTTCTACAGCACCCCCACCTGGAACCACAGATTTTGACTCCAAAACTCTCTTCACTACACAAAGAGCATCATGTAAAGAGTGCTCCATCTCATCACACATGAAATTATTTGCCCCATGTAAGATAATCGATGCCGATGTACGAGCCTTAGTGTTTTTGATTAAGATCAGCTCATCATCACAAATTCTCTCTTGCACCACTTCTGCCTGTCCCAACATTGCAGCTTTGAAAGTTTCTTCACCTTCCAAATTGGCCAGGGTTGACAGAATAGTTGCTCCAGAAGATTTAGCAATGCGTTTAAGGTCCCTTTTTAAAACTCTTCTAACTGCCATAGCACCAGCCTCCACAAAATACTCCAGACACATATCATCAATTCCACCAGTGGTTAGAATAACATTGGCACCAGTTGCCAGGATCTTCTGAATTCTCTCCTTGGTGATATCTGATTCTCTCTAATTTGGTCCGGTTTTTCAGGGTCTATAATGACCACCTGTACACCAAGCTTCATTTTTGGTTTTTGCAGGCTAAAGTCAAGGCAAGCAATTTTTGCATTTCCAATTCTCTTGGGCATGCCCTGGGATCCCACCACACAGTTGAGTGCATAGCCACTGATCAGCATACTCTCCGTTTGACTTCTCCCATGGGCTTTCAAAATATTAACAGAATTGACTGGATAGCGCGGCTGGCCTCTTGTATCTGTGTATTTAATAGCAAGTACAGCATCTACTACCATGTTAGCAAAGAAATCACCATTTATTCCAATGACTTTGGAAGACACGGATGTCTTAGCAGCATTGGTCAGGCAATCTCTTCCCAGTTCATCTGTGTTAACAATTAGGTTTTCATTGATATAACGCCCTGCTTCCTTGCAAGCAAGTCGATAGCCACTAATAACTGATGTGGGATGAGTTTTCTGTCTGACTAATTCATCTGCATCTTTTAGGAGTTCTGCTGCAATGATAACCACTGAGGTAGTTCCATCTCCAGCCTCTTTGTCTTGCAGATCAGCCAGCTCACAAAGAACTTTAGCTGCAGGATGTTCTACTTCCAGTAAGTTCAGGATGGTTGCACCATCGTTAGTAATGGTCACATCACCAATATCATCCACCAACGTTTTATCCAAGCCAGCTGGACCAAGAGAACTTTTTACAATATTGGCAATCGAAGCTGCAGCCATGACGTTCTGGGAGCGGATCGCCTCCCCAGTGCTGCGGTCCCCAAACACGGACAAAGGCCCCTCCATTTTCACAACAGCAGTACACGTCGAATTCTGCTCACACCGGGGGAACCAGTATCGCGGCCCCTCGGCGGACCGGCGACCGCAGCCCTGGCGGCGACAGCGTGGAGCGGAACCGAGCGATGCCGCGAGAGCTGCTAGGTAACACCGCCCCACCCGCTTCCCGGCTGCCCCGACCCGATCCCGTATTTTCTTAATAACTTTACTGAAATATAATTCATATTCCATAAGATTCACTCCTTCGACATGTATAATTAATGATTTTCAATAAATTTACTGAATTGTATAATCATCCACATTGTCCAATTTTAGAGCATTTTTATTACACCAGCAAGATCTATCAATGCCCATTTACAATTAATCCTCATTCCTTCCTCCAACCCCAAGCAACCACTAATCAACTTTTTCTCTCCTTAGATTTGCCTTTTTGGGCATTTCACACAAATGGAATTACGCAATAAATGATTTTTTTTTTTTTTTGGGGTCTGGCTTCTTTCACTTAGCATGATGTTTTTGAGGTTGAGCATCCATGTTATCACATGTATCAGTATCTTGTTCCTTTTTGTTACTGAATAGCATTCCATTACATGGATCCTGTAGTAGGTTTCTTTTGCTTGTTTTGGTTGGCTTTTTGGCTTAAAATTAGATGGCCCAAAAGTATAGCCACTTCTTACTGTGTGCCAGATGTGGCTATGAAAATGTGTGGTAGATATCAATCAAATATGACCTCCAACAATTCTTCCCCTCTCTGTATATACAGATTGAGAGGTGGAGTCTATTCCTCCTCCCCTAGAATCTGGGCTGGCCCTGTCACTTGTCTTGCCCAAAACATGTAGCAGCAGTTGGCGGGGTGTGGTGGCTCATATCTGTAATCACAGCACTTTGGGAGGTCAAGGCAGGCAGATGGCTTGGGATCAGGAGTTGAGACCAGCCTGGGCAACATGGTAAAACCTCATCTCCACAAAAAAATTAAAGAAATTAGCCAGATGTGGTAGCATGTGCCTGCAATCCCAGCTCCCTGGGAGGCTGAGGTGGGAGAATGGCTTAAGCCCAGAAGGTAGAGATTGAAATGAGCCAAGATTGCATTGCTGCACTCCAGCCTGAGCAACAGAGCCAGACCACTAAAGGGAAGGAAAAGGAAGAGGAGGGAAGGGGAGGGGAAAGGAAGGGAAAGGAGGGGAGGGGAGGGGAGAGGATTCTGAGACTTCTAAACCCAGACCTTAAGAGAACTGCAAATTCTGCTTCCGCCTCTTGGAAGCAGAGGACTACCCAAAAAGGTATGTTGAAGTCCTAACCTCCAGTACCTATAAACATGACCTTATTTGGAAATAGGCTCTTTGCAGATAGAATCAAGTTAAGATGAGGTCATTAGGGTGGGTCCTAATCCAGTTTGACTGGCATCCTTATGAGAAAAGGAAAGTCACATGAAAACAGAGATGTACAGCAAGCATGTCCCATAATGACAGATGCAGAGATGAGAGTGACACAGCTGCAAACCAAGGAATGCCAACGATTGCTGGCCAACACCAAAAGCTGGGAGAGGCATGAACCAATTCTCCTCCAGAGCCTTCAGAGGGAGCATGGCCTTGTTGACACCTTGATTTCAGACTTCTGACCACCAGAATTGTGAAAGAATCAATGTCTGTCATTTTAAGCCATCAGTTGTGGTGTTTTGTTAAGGCAGCCCTAGAAATTAATATCCCTGTTCAGGAGCTGAACAGTGTAAGAGAAATGCCTGGAGCTCCAAGTAGGGTTGTGGCATTTGATTTACACATGGGAAATGTACGTGTGTGGTCTCAAGAAGAGGTGATCAGATAAAACAGGGAAGCCAACTGGATGTATACAATGTTGGTGACCATAATCAGGTGGTGACAGTGGCCTTGATAAAAATGCACAGATTTGGAAAATATTTTGGAGACAGATCAGCAGGACTTACTGGTGGATCAGAAGTGGAGGATGAAGGAAAGAGGCCTTAAGGATATATATAGATTTTTGGATGACATCTAAGTTTTTGCCAATTCTCAAAGTTTATGGCATCCATGAGTACAGTGTTTCTGTGTCTGGAGATACCATAGATAAATTCCTGGATGGTGCCAGGAGTGAATGTGGGTGCATCAAAAAACGTCACCCATCTGGGCCCCACTGTTTGGTTCCCACTGTGAGCCAGTGCTGGCTGGTCTCCCTCAGTCCTGCTGCCCAAAAGTAATAAATAATCCCTTCATATTTGTCTCATCAGTAAATATCTTCTCTTTTGGAAAAAAAAAAAAAGATGAAGAAGAAGTTGAGTAGACTACTGGATAAGATATCACAAGAAGAAAGCTCTGGAGAAGATGAGGCCATCTCGGATGTTCCAGCTCCAGCCAAGCTCCCAGCTGAATACAGCTGCATGAATGACTAGAGCTCCACCACATGTAGCAGAGAAATCCCCAAGCTTAGCCCAGTCAACTCACATAATCATGAGAAATAATGCATGAGAGCTGCTTTGAGCCATTCACTTTCAGTTTTGTTGTTTGTTTGTTTTTTGTTTTGTTTCACTCTTGTTGCCCAGGCTGGAGTGCAATGGCACGATCTCCGCTCACGGGCAAGCTCTGCCTCCCAGGTTCAAGCGACTCTCCTGCCTCAGCCTCCTGGGTAGCTGGGATTATGGGCATGGGCCACCACGCCTGGCTAATTTTGTATTTTTAGTAGAGATGGGGTTTCTCCATGTCGGTCAGGCTGGTCTTGAACTCCTGACCTCAGGTGATCTTCCTGCCTCAGCCTCCCAAAGTTCTGGGATTACAGGCATAAGCCACCACACCTGGCCAGTTTTGGTTTTCTTGTGGTTTGTTATGCAGCAATTGGTAACTGAAACATGATTTCACCGAAGTCTTTCTCTTTACCTTAATTTGTAATTATGTTCTTGTTCAGTTTTTATAGTTGTATTTTATTCTATGGAGATTTCTAATGGACCCTAAATTTAACATCACTTTCTTGGCTGTTTGTGTACATTGAAGAGTTTTATGTCAATCTGCTTCCTGATATTCATATGCTGAAATCTTGGGACAATATTTTTTAAATGGTCTGAAAAGAATTGCCTGGAGAGCTTTATAAAAACTGATTCTCCATTCTCCCCTCCACACCCTCACCATGATGGATAAGGAACTGGTATCCAGCTGCTCCCGCAACAATGTACAAGTTAATTTGATAATCTCACCAAGAAAGCTATTTCAATAACTCAATTAAGTATTTACTGAATTTTGATTAAAGGAAAAACCAGCATGCTAAACCCTATGCATAAAGATACAAAAACTATCAAAATAAAACCCTTACCCTCAAAAAGTTTATAATTAGATTGCAAAAAAAAATGCATGGCAATATCTGATTAACATTCAATCAACCCACCCTTCAAATTGCATCCTCAGCCTGCCCTTCAAGTTGCCTAACTCTAGGGGGCACCATTCTCAAAGAAAACCACAGGAACAATGCCTCCCTAGAGCTGCATTCAATAGCAAAGTTAAAAATGGCTATGACTATTCCTGCATATCCTTCAAGAGTTGGAACCTTGTCGCTCATCTTTGTCAATTCACATTCTCCACCCAGCACCTGGCACAACACGGGTACTCAATAAAGCTAAATCAGTGAACATCCCTGAGGTGACAAAATTTCTATGGGCTCTGGTGGTCAAGGAAGCCTTCATGAAGGAAAGGAGAGGAGACTGAAGGAAGAAAGGAAACTGAAGTCGGACACTGGGGAAAGAAAAAGACATCATAGGAGCTAAACAGGCCTAATTAAGCATCTCTTCCTTTCAATGAAGAAGAAATCTTCACTGTGGAACTAGATGAATACACTGGTCAGCAAATACCGCTGGATTCATGCTTACCCAGGAGTCTTAAAAACTGCCTTCCTCAATTCCAATCATCTGCATGCACTTCAGATAAGATACAAAGAGGAAGAAGGTATGTGCTGCCACCATAACAACACCCCATATGGAAGGGTCTATCTCCTGCTTTGAGTGACGTCCTTCTCTAGAACCACAGAGCAGGGGAGCCCAAGGACTCTCTACAGCTCTTTAAATTGGAGTGACAAGAACCACAGAGCTACAATACTGAGCTGTGTCTCCGTCTCATTGTACCTCTGCTCTATCTGAATGGGAGCTTCCAAAAATGAGACTAATCCTAATTTTTCATGTTCTGATATCATCAGAGTCTGTAGAGGACTTCAGGTGGCAGAGAAGCCAAGCGAAGTCTGAAGAACACATGTGTTTGAAGCAAGAGGCACCCAAGGACGGTCACACAACTGTAGTTGGAGACCGCAGCACTTGGTGGCAAAACATAATGCTTCCATGCTGATTTGAGAGGCTGCTCAGGCACAGGTCAGAAGAAATGTGTGCTTCAGGAAAATATGCAAATTAAAATATAAAATATATTCCACAATATGAGCCCTCTGTGAGCCAGCTGATATAGACTGCTACCACGTCATATCAGTGGCTAGACTGTTAAGTAGGGGAAGATCTGAAGCAGGGGTACCTTATTTACTCATGGGTTTACAGAACCTTCCTACAAAACCAACAAGTCCCTCAGAAGGAAAAACAAGCATAACTTTCTGTTGGTCTAAGACCAATAGTACAACTCAGCCATGGATGACATTTTGTGCAAATGCCATGGACCAATTTCTGCAGTGTTCATAAATCTAGAGTGGGAGGAGTGGGTGGGAGAAGGCGGGCCCTGTGCAGTCTGGATACTTCACAAATGTGAAATATTTATTTAAAATGTATTTATTATTTGTCCCAGACAAATGTGGCCAGGCCTGAGGTGTTACAAATAAATATTTTAGAGAAAGTTGTTGTGTTAGGCACAGAGGTTGTGACCAGGACACCCCCTGGAAGAAATGAAATGGGAAGAGAGAACCAAGCCTGTATGGCTGAGCCCCTTCTAGGGACTGAATCTTTCAGAGTGGCCTCTTTTAAGAAGTAGGCATTATTTTCCACACACAGTAAGTTGCCACCCTGTGGTGCTGGCCCAGATCTGCCTATGACTCTTTGAGTAAGTATAAGTTTCACTCTCCAGTTACCTGCATTAGGAACAAAGCTGTTATTCTGATCTGCATCCATCTATTCCATGTTTTATTACGCAGGAAAGAGGGGTGTTGTATGTGCTCCTTCCAAAGCCCCCAGAATGACCTTTTTGCCCTCCCGACTTCTGAGAAAGAATCTGTCTTTGCTCTGTCTAGCTTCAAGAAACTGTTGCAATGATCTCAGTGCTGGGTAAAAGGAAAAGCTGGAAGAGCTCCAGAAAGGTCAAATTAATTTACTCATGAGAAAGAGTATGGAGCTCATCTGGAAAGAATATAATAGATCTCGGAGACGAGAAGAAAAATCAAAAGGCTAGCGTTTACAGAAAAGAGGCTGCAGAGAGACGCTGAGAAGCAGCTAGGGAGCTGAGGTGGACTTTGGGAGGAGAAATGTATAAAGATGATGGTGGGTGGTGCAGTTATCCTTTTTCTCCCTCTTCAAGAGTCATCTGTCTTGACCAACATACATTGTTTTTCAAGGTGAGTTATTTTTTTAGCCAGACTTGGATTTCCTTTGGATGTCTCAGTATGCTGAGACTGGCATATAGGACAGCCCTGTTTCACTCAAGTTATAATACATTGAGACGGGCTAAAAAGAACAAGGAAGGGGAAAATTTCCCAGAGTGTTTTGCAGAACACTGGTATCCACTTGGAGATTTACAGTGGATATTAACATTCCAGTCAAGGTTCTGGAAATATGGTCAGCAAAAGAGCCTATATAACTTTAATCCAGCAGCTCCCAAATGTAACATGCCACAGAGCTCTTTTCATGTAAGACACCTTGAGAACCCTGGCACAAAGGACAAAACAGTAGGCTCAAAATTACTGCTTGGTGAGATGAGGAGAGAGTCTATTGAATATTATTAAAAGGAAATTATAGCAATCATATGCCTGCCTATGAAGAAACTGTTTTAACTTCAGCTTCAGGTAAAAGTTAACTGTTGGCCGGGTGCGGTGGCTCACGCCTGTAATCCTAGCACTATGCAAGGCCGAGGCGGGTGGATCACCTGAGGTCGGGAGTTCGAGACCAGTCTGACCAACATGGACAAACCCCAACTACTAAAAATACAAAATTAGCCAGGTGTGGTAGCTTATGTTTGTAATCTCCTCTTGGGAGGCTGAGGCAGGAGAATCGCTTGAACCTGGGAGGCAGAGACTTGCGGTGAGCCAAGATTGTGCCATTGCACTCCAGCCTAGGCAACAAGAGTGAAACTCCGCCTCAAAAAAAAAGAAGAAAAAAAAGTTAACTGTTTTCATGTTAACTTCAACCAAGAAGAACTCCTGTCATGAAAGAAATTGGAGGGAGGAAAGGAAATTGGTGGGGAGAGGGGAGGTGGCAAGAAATCATCTGCCATGGCCACAGAGAGCGGCAGAGCACAGCTCTTGCAGAAAAAGAGCTAAAGACACAAGACTCCTGCTTGTTGGAGAGACCAGAAGCTTTGCACAGCCAGGGCCAGTGGAGGCTACATTAGAGGGAAGCCTTCCATGAAATCAACAGAGGAAAACACAATATTTGAAGACTGCATAAGCAAAGATTAGAATTTACTAGTAAGACGTTGAAAGCAAGAAAGGCTGAGACAGGAAGAAGGCAACACCTACAGAAGAAGATCTACACCAGGCCATAGCTAGTCACACAACTTAAATGCTCTCCCCAGTTCCTCACTGAAGTGGCCCTGGAAAATAATGTGAATAGCAAGGCTGATCTTAGAACTACTGTGTATCATTATAGTTTATTGTATATAGTTTATTGTATATTGACTGCTGTGGAGGACTATGTCAAATAACTTATATATTCTTCTCATAACAAAGTGCTTTTCTCAACTTCATAAAGTCCTAAGTTAAATAAACCTTTTTTTGTTTTGTTTTGCTTCTTTTTTTAATTTTATCGTATTGTTAAAAGACTTTCAAGAAATAATACAAGCAAGATAGTGGATACCCAGCCTCCATTCCAAGAATAAAGTCTGTTAAAAGCATGAACACTTGCACAAATGGATTTTTTTTTAACTTTTTCTATGTTTATCTGAAGCAGTTCCAGAGGAATAAATAAAGCTATTATTAGGTGAAAATGTGAATACATCAAGCACTGCAAAAAAAAAAAAAAACTGAAAATGTAATCAACATCGTAATTTCTAAAGTGGTATCTGGCCTAAGAGAATTGTATTCAATGAGTTCCACCAAAACTTTAAGAAACAGGTGATGTTTGGGTTTTCTTTTATTTCCAGAAGGTATCAAAAAAAAATGCAGGTAATCTGAGGACCACCATTGGAGAACCACTGTCTTTGTAGAATGCCACCTTAATGAAGCTTATTTTGATCTGGATGCGTTTCAGCTGTTAGAAAAGGAGAAATCGAACTCTAAACATAGAAGACGATCAGGGCAGCAACACAGAAAGGAATAATATGAAGATCTCCTTATCAACGTGGCCTGGCAAATAGGGTACAATGAGATGCAACAAAGTTAGACAGACCAGTCTTCCTAATGATCCAGCTAAAACCAAAGAAGATCGTTTGGAATTGGACCAGGGTAAGATCCAGAAATGAGGATTTCTGAGTTAAAGAGCAATCATCATATATGTAAGGTGCATATGAAATGCATATATAGACAAAGGAAGGAGGTGGCTCAGGTCTGTCTATTAGGGATTCCTTCAGCAAAGTCTCAACTAGGGTCAAGTCTTGTTCAAAGAAAAGGCTTCTTTCTAAATGCACCAAACTCTGTTAACTATCGTTTTCTTCTCTCTCTTCTCAACTATGCTGTTATTGAAACTTCAGCTCCTAGGACATCCCTTGTCTTGTTTCACTGGTTTGGTTCGGTTCGGTTCGGTTCGGTTTGGTTTGGTTTGGTTTTTGCTTTTTGAAACTGAGTTTCACTCTTGTTGCCCAGGCTGGAATGCAGTGGTGCGATCTTAGCTCACTGAACCTCCGCCTCCCGGAATCAAGCGATTCTCCTGCCTCAACCTCCCGAGTGGCTGGGATTATAGGCATGGACCACCACAGTCAGCTAATTTTTGTATTTTTGGTAGAGACAGGGTTTCACCAGATTGTCCAGGTGGACCTTGAACTCCTGACCTCATGTGATTCACCTGCCTTTGCCTCCAAAAGTGCTGGGATCATAGGCGTGCCTGGCCTTGTTTCCCAGTTTTGTTCCTACCTATGTCTTGCCAGGATTCAGAGGAGTTGTGTTCTAGCCTTGATTAAAATCTTTTTAATGGTGTCACCTTGTTAACATCTTGTTTGTCATCTGTTTACACCTCCTCAATATACATTCCCCATACTCAGATTGACATGCACTCTCACCTTCGCCTGTGGAGGATCATCCCTGCTCTGCTCCATGCATTTAGCTCGGGAGTTATTGTCTCCATCCTAGCTAATCAGAGTTAACCACATACTAGGAAAATAAAATTGAGAGATGCTGAGGGAATCTGGGCCCTGATTCTTGTTCAAGGCACACTGAAAGCTCATCCTAGTCCTGAACTTTTCAATTTTGTGAGCCAAAACACAGAGACAGAGACAGACACAGAGAGAGATACATACCTTTTATTGTGCAATCCACTTTGAGTTTTCTGTCACTTGTAAATGCATCTTTCTTTGAAAGCATGTTTCTCATCAATAAAATGAGGATAATACTTGCTACCAAGCTTCGGTAGGATGTGAGTATTTTGGAAAGTCTAAAGCCTAATCGAATATAAAGTATTATTCCTAATTCCTCTTTTATGTTCTTGCCTGAGTTCCTTGCATACTAATACTTTTAAAGCATAAAACATAATACCACACCAAAAGAACATTTTCATTACCTGATATTCCTGTTCTGTGTTCAGGGACTTTTGATCCCATTTGTTCCACAGAATTTTTTACATAATAGAATTCTTTGAAACCAGACCAGCAAAATTCTGTTTCAATGAACCATTTGTTCCCTAAGCTGCAAAAATAGCTTTTGCAAATAAACCCTCTGTTAAAAATGGTGTTTGTGAAAACCTCATTTTACCTGTGATATATGTGAATATACTTTGAAAATAAATTTGCCTTGTAAATTTGTTGCTGATGTCCAGTAAATTTTCATTACTACTAATTAGTTAAATTCTTAATTCCTTCTGATTTCTTGATCTTGGGAATTGCTGCTCAAAAAAGGCACTGCCTTTGGAGAGCCGACAATGAAAGATCTTGGGTCTTTATTCAAACAGCAGAAGATTTTCTTTTCAATAATCTGCAACTCATTTTACTTCTGTGGTTCTTTTTTCTTTATTTCTGCTTCCCCCTCCTTTTCATGACTCTTTAATTTGGCTTTGAAATTTGATTCTTTGATTTACTCCATCTGCAATATTTATTCCTCATAGCTGTTATCAGTGCCTTTGCAGAAAGTCATCTGTTGCCTGAGGAATTAGAAGACAGGAAGATATTAGGGGTTTGAGTTGTACCCTAAAATATCAGGGAACAGAGGCAAGATATTGGTATGTGAATCCTATCTCAATAAAGCTGTTACTTAGAAAAAAAGCAATGGCCGGGCGTGGTGGCTCACACCTGTAATCCCAGCACTTTGGGAGGCCCAGGCGGGTGGATCACGAGGTCAAGAGATCGAGACCATCCTGGTCAATGTGGTGAAACCCCGTCTCTACTAAAAATACAAAAATTAGCTGGGCATGGTGGCACGTGCCTGTAGTCCCAGCTACTCGGGAGGCTGAGGCAGGAGAATTGCTTGAACCCAGGAGGCGGAGGTTGCGGTGAGCCGAGATCGCGCCATTGCACT